>CAJHQP010010684.1:0-17772 GCA_905132765.1 Moricandia arvensis
TGTAGGGCATCGAAAGTGTTTGCATAATGCTTGAAATAACTTAGTAATGCTCTAGTAAACAAAACGAACGGAAGTTGATGTTTAGATTGCTAGGTGGCTAGTAGACTAAATCTTAATGTATGTTTGAGTGAACAAAACGAACGGAAGTTGATGTTTAGTTCATAATTGCATAAGGGTTTCTACCATCGAAAGTGGATTAACCTATATTGAATGAGTTCTAGGCCTATAGAAAGATATGTTTGTTTGAAGTTAGACACCTTGATTTAGAACTACCACCCTGAAATCGATTACCTAAGTACCCATTGGTTCTTCTTTGTTTAATTTGTATTAAAACTTGATCATTTCACATTGTTTCCTGCTACAACAAACCTCATTTGATTGCACTTAGATTAAGCCAAATGATCTGTATTCTTAGTGCTTAGAATCACTAGAGTTTGGATTGACACCTTAAGTACTACAACATCTTAAGGATTAAACTTATCCGACATCAAGTTTTGGCGCCGTTGCCATTCTCTAGTTTTTATTTTGACATTAGGATTTGGTCATTACTTGAGACTAAGTCTTATTTTTCATTTTAAATTTACTAATTCCCTATCTTCATCTCTCTTTGGATGACAGGTGCATGAACTTAAGAAGCAAGGGTTCAACAAATCTTGCACCACGAGTAGACAACATCAAAGCCTTAGAAAGAGAGTTGGGAAGACAGAGAAGAGAAAGAGAAAAGCAAGCCCACTTGCATAGATTGGGGCTGGAAATGGAGAGGAACCCAAACCAACCTGAAGGTGTCTATGGAGTTGATGATCATAGACAACACAACCAAGGAGTCCCTCTTGGAGCTGATCAAGGAGGACCTGGTCAAGGAGCTGCACACCTTAGGCCACAACATCAAATCCGCCAACCACAAGGCATTGGCACCTTTGATAAGCCACATATCCATGGGAGTAGCTTGGGAATTCGTGCACCAGCTGTGGGCAACAACAACTTCGAAATCAAGGTGAGCCTAATCAACATGATAGAAGGAAACAAGTACAATGGTCTGCCCTTGGAGGATCCAATAGATCACTTACATCATTTCAACAAATATTGTGACACCACAAAGACCAATGGAGTTTCAGAAGATGCTTTGAAGCTGAGATTGTTTCCATTCTCACTTGGAGGAAAGGCACACATATGGGAGAAGAACCTCCCAAGTGACTCCATAAACACTTGGGCAGAATGCACGGAAGCTTTCCTCAACAAATTTTTCTCAAATGCAAGGACTGCCAAGATACGGAGTGACATCACAGGATTCAAGCAGATGCATCTAGAGAGCTTTGGTGAAGCATGGGAAAGGTTTAGAGGGTATCAAGCACAATGCCCGCACCACGGGTTCAACAAGACTAACCTACTCAACATATTTTATAGAGGTATCTTACCTACTCATAGAAGCCGCCTAGATACTGCCAGCAATGGTCACTACTTGGGAAGAACTGAAGAAGATGCTTGGGAGCTGGTCGAGAACATGGCTCACAGTGACTCAATATACAATGATGAGTATGATAGGCACAACAGAGGAGGAGCAAATGAAGATGCTTCCACCAAGAAGGAACTAAAAGCCCTACAAGAGAAGATGGACATCCTGCTCAAGGAGAGAAACACTCATGCACAAGTCAACTATGTGGGAAACCAAGGCCAAACCCCAACTCCAATGTTGAATGAAGAAGAGGTGTGCTACATCAATGCCAATGGTGCATGGTACAAGAAAGATACAAACTTTCCTTACCAACCAAGAGACCAAGGAAACTACAGCAACAACCAGCACTACCAAAACAACTACCAGCAAAAACCAGCATACAACAATCAACAAGGAGGATATCAACAGAAGCAAACATACCCACCCGGCTTCAACAACAAAAGCAACCAGTATACTCAAGGACAAGCCAGCTCATCACAATCACCACAACAAAACACAAGTATGGAGACAATGCTAAAACAAATACTTGAATCCACCACTTCAACTAAGATGGAGATCAAAGATGAACTGCGGACAATGAATTCACGAATTGAAGGGATTTACTGCGAGCTCAACACCAAAATCCAGAACTTGGAGATTCGGTTTGCTTCCTTTGCCTCCACCTCACAACGTCCTATGGGATCACTCCCTGGAAAATCAGAGCAAAACCCCAAGGAGACAATGCACTCCATCACACTTCGAAGTGGAAGGCAACTACCAAGGAAAGTTCTCCTCAAGGATGATGAGTATCAAGGTGGGGAGGTCGCCATTAATGTTGATGATGAAGTGGTCATTGTAGATGAGAAGACAGATGAGGAGATAATGGAGAAAATGGAGGAAGCCAAAGGAAAGAGAAAGGTGGGAGAAGAGAAACCAGTTCAGAACAAGAATGATGCTACTACCACCACCAAACCAACTCCATTCATTCCACCTCCTTATGAGCCAAAGTTACCCTTTCCGGGACGATTCAAGAAGCAGCTGCTAGAGAAGTACAAGGCACTCTTTGAGAAACAGATGAGTGAAGTGCAGATCACAATGCCAATCATTGATGCATTTATGCTTCTTCCTCAATATAGCAAATTCTTGAAAGATGCTGTAGCTGAGAAGAAAAAAGAACTGGAGGGCATGACGGTCCTTACTCACGAGTGCAGTGCCATCATCAAGAGATTATCCATACCAAGGAAGCTAGAAGATCCAGGCAGCTTCACCTTGCCATGTGCCATAGGTCCATTGGCCTTTGAGAAATGTTTGTGTGACTTGGGAGCAAGTGTAAGCCTTATGCCTCATTCTGTTGCAAAGAAGCTAGGTTTTACACAATACAAGAAGTGTAGGATATCATTGGTGTTGGCTGATCGCTCTGTGAAGCTCCCCATAGGAATCTTGGAAGATCTTCCAGTCAAAATTGGGGACTATGTGGTCCCTACCGATTTTGTGGTCTTGGAGATGGATGATGATGTGATCATGGACCGGATCACTAAGGAGAACAAGGAGAGTCTAGATGAGCCACATGAAGCCACAATGCACCAGCAGCCTGGTGATGATGCTCTGACCATTCCAGAAGGTCCCATGACTCGTTCCAGAGTCAAGAAACTTAAGGAGACTGTTGTAGGATTACTCACTTCACATCCACAACAAGAAGAAAAGTCTTGGACAAGGTTTGATCCGAGATATCTTGATCACCATTCAAGCTATCTCTACATCAAGCTGAGTTAGTGTCTAGGCAAGACATTTGGTGTGTGCTCTTTTCCTTGCTTTTGGTTTTGTCCCACGAGGTTTTCCGGAGGAAGGTTTTTAACGAGGCCACGACTTGTCTTACAAATCACTTAGGCCCTATCTCGGCCCAAGACTAGCAGAAGTCCTTTTATTTTAAAGCTTATGTTATGTTATAAACTATAGTTTCCATTTTAATGTTTTTGAAACCCTAGAGAGTATGTTCTCTGGTTTCTTTATTTAAGGGTTTTCCCTAACCCTATTGTAGGCACACAATCTTTTATCAAAAAAACCTAGTTTTCTCTCTTCTCTCTTGTCTTTGACGAGTTGAAGGTTTCTGGTGTGTAATATCCAGAGTTAAGGGCTTCTTATTTGGTGTGTCATATACAGATCAGTCGCCTAGGAGTATCAAGAGATCATCCATCCCTCTTGTGTCACCATTCAATCCACAAACCTTGAAGAACTTGAGTCTCTGATTCGTTCTTGCAAGGATCTATCCATTCCCATCAACCAAAGAGCATCCTAGGGGCGCATCAAGTGGTATCAGAGCAACTTTGGTTGGGAAGTGCTCGTTTCCTCTCTTATTGTTTTTGTTTCATCCGTGTTTCATCTTTATCATCTTGAATAAGCAGTAGATCTAATCTGTTTAGGGCTGCTCGAAATTCAGAGAGATTAGACAAGGTTTAAGAGATTTTCCTTTTTGCTTGCGGAAACCCTAGTTGTTAAACCCTAGCCGCACAAGTTGTCTTTTTCCTTTTAGATCACTTTGTTTCATCTGTTTAACTTGTTAATCACCTTGAATACGAGTAGATTAAGGTTGTTTAGGCTGCTAGAAAACCTTAGAGAAGTTTAGACAAAGTTTAAAGAATTTCCTTTTTGCTTGACATCAGAAACCCTAGTTCCTTTTTACCTAGCCGAATTATCCTTTTTGCTTTTGTCTTGCAAAACAAGCTTGATTTCGTGTTCTCCTTTTTCCTTTTTGCTTGTCTTGTTACCTAGAAACCTTTTACTGGTTATTTTCGTTTTCCTTTGTGCAGGAAGCAATAGGGACCGAGTCTGAGGAGGAAGCAACGTTGGTACCATGGCAGGAGATCAGAAAGGAGTCCTCACTAAGGATGAAAGGCTGTTACTTAAGGCTATGAATGCTCAGCTGCAACAGATGATGAGAATCAGCCATGATAAACTCTGGCAGGAGTTTAGACAGGATCTCCAACAAGCTAATGGACGTGGAGAGCCACACTTCAAGCAACCAGCCAACACATGGAGCAGACCACACCAATCTTCTCTCACTCCTAAATCAATTGATCTTTGTTCTGATTATAAACCACTTACTGATATTCGACTCTATGCTTTTTCAGGAAAAGGTGACTATCTAGGATGGGAAAGAACCATGGACAAGTGGATGCATTACAACAGAATATTGAAGAAGGAAAGATTAGCTTTTGCAATTTCTCAACTCAAAGGAAACGCTTATAAGTGGTGGTTGCAAGAAGAAGATGATCGCAGGTTCTACAAGGAACCAACTATCACCACGTGGGAGAGCCTAAAGTTGTTACTAAGGGAAAAGTATGCATCCAAAGGCAACACTTCCCTAAAGTCTCCAGTGAAGGAAGTCACATCTAGCAAGGCAGTAACCTGTTACAGCAAAGATAAAACAGAAAAACATTCCTGGTTCAGTGAGGAAGATAAAAAGAAGTTATTACAAGTAATGATGGATGTGGAGAAGCAATTCAAGAGGACCAACCCTGGACGTTCATCACAGAAACAAGAACCAGACTCAGCTGCACAATCAGATTTAACTGCACTAACTCAAGAAGCTCAAACAGAAACATCTTTGGTAAAAAGAAAGTTTGGGACAGAACAAGAGTATTATCTTTTCTTACCTCAGCCTGAATTCAATTTCAGTACTTCTTGTGATGAACTAACTTTTATTGAACCGGTGCAACCGAGTAGCCTTGTTTCAGTTTCACAGGTTGCAAAAGAAGAATCGGTAGATAGAGAACCAGAGCAATCAACACAAGGAGAAGAGTTGGAACATCAGAACAGCTTGCAGTCTAACCCAACTCCTAAACCCTTGTCTCATAACCAGCAAAATCACTGTAAGGAAGCTAAAGTGGTTAGTTCTGTGCCTATAATGTGTGTTAAAGTGAGTACTAAAGACATAAAACGTTTTGGTCTTGACAAAGTAAAAGATTTTTGTGTTTCAAATTCTGTTTTTGATAACTTGCTTAGATCTTTTAAAGGACTGGAACCAGAAAACCTCTTTGATCAAAAACATTTTCAAAATAATAAAAACAACATTTCTGGTCATGTTTTGAGTCTTCAACAGTTTCTGAAATATAGCAAAAGCTTTGATCACTTTGAAAAGGTTTTAGAGCTTGAGTTGAAACAAACTGATTTCTGTTTTAGACAACCTTGTGATTCATTTGCTAGAACTGAAGAGAAGAGTTTCGTTGTGAATTTTCCTAGGCATGATTTGAACACTGATGATTGTTTTGCATCCACATATGTCTTGAAAGAACCTAGGAAGTTGTATGAACCGAAATTGCATCATTCTGATTTTAGGTTTGAAATTTTGAAATCTGCAAATATCTCTGAGCTTGAGATTGATTGTTTGTGTGCTGAAAATGTTTATAAACATGTGGGATTGTTAGTTGATGATATCTTAGTATATAACAGGTTCTTTGATAAACTCATTGCACTTCTGAAACTTGAGATAAATGGTTCTAGATGTATTGTTTTGTGCCTTGTTAACATACTGGTCTACAATACCTTCTTTGACATGATAACCCACTTGACTTGTCCAAAAGAAGCTGAGAAAGGTACAGGTGAAAATAGGGACTATAAAGATCAGAGAATCAATGATGAATCCTTGGCTAAGTTGGAGACACAACAAGCAAATCTTGAAAACTGTCTAGTCGCCAGCTGTGATATAGGAGCATTCATAAGATCATATCTCATCAACAAAAACGATTTAGACCATGAAACTAACTACATTAGAAACTTAACTCATCAGGCTATCACGTCGATTTGGAATCATGTCCAAAGCTTCTCAGGTGAAAGAGTTATGGGTTCTACAAGTCAGGTGATCCTATCTCTGCTTTGTTTGAATTTTGCTAAGTTTAGAACATCTCAAACCTATCTATGGAGACCAGGTGAGCATGCTAAGGTAAGTGATCATGTTTTCAAGAGTTCTTTTATCTATTACACAGATATGATGCACTTGTTTTTGTCAAAAGAGCCATGTGCAGATTATGATGAAGCTTGGAAGCATACAAGGAGAAAGGACAAGAATGTGGAAGACAAGCGGTTCAAGCCACCTGATTTGGATCAGGATAAGCACCAAGACATCACTGGCTTCATTCTCATCAAAGAAGCACCACCAGACGCAGCACACAAACCAAAACCGAGCAAAGCACAATTTGGGATCAGATTATTACTCTTTGATAAATTTTTATGTGCTAACTTGCTTTGTTTCAATGTATCTGGTTTGAGTAATGAATCAGGAACTAAATGGATCAATGCCTCCTATATATCCGAACCAGTCAGCAGCAATGCCTATCAAAGCGGCTTGCAAGGTAAATGTAATCTGATTTCAAACTTTGATGTTACTGACTTGGTCCCCTCTATTGCAGGAACAGATTTGAGGACAAATCTTTTTGAAGAGGGAGGGTATGATGTGATCATGGACCGGATCACTAAGGAGAACAAGGAGAGTCTAGATGAGCCACATGAAGCCACAATGCACCAGCAGCCTGGTGATGATGCTCTAGCCATTCCAGAAGGTCCCATGACTCGTTCCAGAGTCAAGAAACTTAAGGAGAATGTTGTTGGATTACTCACTTCACATCCACAACAAGAAGAAGGTCTTGGACAAGGTTTGATCCGAGATGTCTTGAACACCATTCAAGCCATCTCTACATCAAGCTGAGTTAGTGTCTAGGCAAGACATTTGGTGTGTGCTCTTTTCCTTGCTTTTGGTTTTGTCCCACGAGGTTTTCCGGAGGAAGGTTTTTAACGAGGCCACGACTTGTCTTACAAATCACTTAGGCTCTATTCTCGGCCCAAGACCAGTAGAAGTATTTACATTTTAAGCTTATGTTATGTTTAAACTATAGTTTTCCTTTTTACTTATTTTCGAAACCCTAGAGAGCCTGTTCTCTGGTTTCTTTTATTTAAAGGGTTCCTAAACCCTATTGTAACCCATCCAACTTTTTATCAACGAGTTTCTTTCTCTCTTGACGGCTCTCTCTCTAGAAAGTGTGTCGAGTTCTGGTGTGTAATATCCAGAGACCTAAGGGTGTCTAAATCGGTGTGTCATATCTGGTTTGTTCATCTAGGAGTATCAAGAGTTCATCCATCCCTCTTGTGTCACCATTCAATCCACACGCCTTGAAGAACTTGAGTCTCTGATTCGTTCTTGCAAGGATTATCCATTCCCATCAACCAAAGAGCATCCTAGGGGCGCATCAAGTGGTATCAGAGCAACTTTGGTTGGGAAGTACTCGTTCTCTCTCTTATTGTTCTTGTTTCATCCGTGTTTCATCTTGAATAAGCAGTAGATCTAATCTGTTTAGGGCTGCTCGAAATTCAGAGAGATTAGACAAGGTTTAAGAGATTTTCCTTTTTGCTTGCGGAAACCCTAGAGAGATAGAAACCCTAGCCGCATAAGTTTTCTTTTTCCTTTTAGATCACTTTGTTTCATCTGTTTAAAACCTGTTAATCACCTTGAACACGAGTAGGTTAAGATTGTTAGGGTGCTAGAAAACCTTAGAAAAGAATAGACAAAGTTTAGAGGAATTTCCTTTTTGCTTGGTAGGCGGAAACCTTCTTCCTTTTTACCTAGCCGGTTTGTTCCTTTTTGCTTTTGTCTTGCAAAACAAGCTTGCTTTCGTGTTCTACTTTTCCTTTTTGCTTATCTTGTTACCTAGAAACCTTTTACTGGTTATTTTTGTTTACCTTTGTGCAGGAAGCATGGGATCCGAGTCTGAAGAAGAAGCTGCACTCGTTAGGAAGAACAAGCTTCTCATGGAGGCTATGTCGGCTCAACTCAATCAGAACATGGTAGCAACCATGACCGAGATGATGAGAACCAACCTCAATGACATCCGGAGAGAGCTCAGAGAAGACATCAGGAGAGCCACTGGTCAAGTTCCAAACCGGGAGGCTAGGAGAGAAGAGAGGCCTCATGCAACTCGCCAAGAGCATGCCGGTTATGAGGAGACTGACAATGAGTATGAACACCTCAGTTCATCCTCAAGACAAAGCCAAAGAAGACATAGGCGTGTCCAAGAGAGAAGAGTGAACCAGGGAGATGATCTTGCTGGTTTGAAGATAAAGATACCCCCATTCCATGGCAAAGCTGATCCGGATGCCTACCTTGAGTGGGAGAAGAAGATTGAGCTAGTCTTTCAGTGTAAGCAGTACACAAACCACAAGAAGATTCAGATTGCTGCTACTGAGTTCTATGACTATGCTCTAAGCTGGTGGGATCAGTACATCACAACTCGTAGAAGGAATGGAGAGGAACCAGTTGAGACTTGGACAGAGATGAAGTCTATCATGCGCAAGAGGTTTGTTCCAAGTCACTACCACAGAGACTTGCATCACCGGCTTAGGAAACTTACCCAAGGCTCAAGATCAGTGGAGGAGTACTACCAGGAGATGGAGTTGCTCATGCTAAGAGCGAGCATATCAGAAGATAGAGAAGCCACCATGTCAAGGTTCCTATGTGGTTTGAACCGAGAGATACAAGACAATGTTGAGATGCAACACTATGTGGAGCTTGAAGAGATGCTACACAAAGCTATTCTTGTGGAGCAGCAGCTCAAGAGGAAGGGACATTCACGCAACCACTATGGCTCTAACCGGTTACACAACACCAAGGAAGAAAAGACACCTTACCCTAAGGAGTCTAAGCCGTTCCAGAAGGATCACAAGTCCTATCCAAGGGAAGAGACCAAACCGAGCAGTGCTTTTGACAAGGGCAAAGGCAAGGTTGAAGCCTCTAGTTCCAGAGCTCGTGATGTCAAGTGTTTCAAGTGCCAAGGAAGAGGTCATTACGCCTCTGAATGTACCAACAAGAGAGTCATGGTTTTGCTGGAAGATGGAGAGTATGCCTCAGAAGATGACATCACCGAGTCTGACCAAGAAGACACTGAAGAAGAACATGAAGAAGGACCAGTCCAGGGGAAGCTTTTAGTAGCAAGAAGACTTCTAAGCTTGCAAAACAAGGCTGAGGAGCTGGAGCAGCGTGAGAACCTCTTCTACACCCGGTGCTTGGTCCAAGGGAAAGTGTGCAGCCTCATTGTTGATGGAGGTAGTTGTGTGAATGCTGCGAGTGAAACCCTGGTCAAGAAGTTGGGATTGAAGGTTCAGAAGCATCCCAAACCTTACCGGCTACAATGGCTGAATGAAGAAGGCACCATGAAGGTCTCAAGTCAAGTCCTTATTCCCTTAGCCATTGGGAGATATGAAGATGAAGTCTTGTGTGATGTGTTGCCTATGGAAGCTGGTCACATACTTCTTGGAAGACCTTGGCAATCTGATCGCCGAGTTATCCATGATGGCTTCACCAACAAGCACTCCTTTGAGTTCAAGGGACGCAAGACCACTCTGGTTCCCTTGACACCTAAAGAAGTTCAACAAGATCAGATTCAACTCCAAAAGAAGAAGGAGATTGATCTAGATTCGGCTGGAACTAAGCAGCCTAACTTCTATGCTAACATGGGTGATATCAAAAGAACTCTCTACTCTCAACAATCTGCTATCTTACTTGTGTTTAAAGAAACTCTTTTGAACCTAACAGATTCTACACCGGTGTATCCGAGTGAAATGGTTTCTCTTTTGCAGGAGTTTCAAGATGTATTTCCAGACGACAATCCCATTGGTTTACCACCTTTGAGAGGGATTGAGCACCAGATAGACTTTGTTCCAGGATCTACACTTCCAAACCGTCCAGCATACAGAACCAATCCGGTTGAGACCAAGGAGTTACAAAGACAAGTGGAGGAACTCATGGAGAAGGGCTATATCCGAGAAAGTTTGAGCCCATGTGCTGTACCAGTGCTCCTAGTGCCTAAGAAGGATGGTACATGGCGAATGTGTGTTGATTGTAGATCAATCAACAACATCACAGTGAAGTATCGCCATCCTATCCCTAGACTTGATGATATGCTTGATGAATTGCATGGTTCTTGCATCTTTTCTAAGATAGATTTAAAAAGTGGTTATCATCAGATTAGGATGAAAGAAGGAGATGAATGGAAAACTGCATTCAAAACTAAACATGGATTATATGAGTGGTTAGTTATGCCATTTGGATTAACCAATGCACCTAGTACATTCATGAGGTTAATGAATCATGTGCTTAGATCATTCATAGGCATTTCTGTTGTAGTATACTTTGATGACATCTTAGTATATAGCAAGAACTTAGAAGAACATCTAGAACATCTTAGGGCTGTCCTGAATGTTTTAAGGAATGAAAAGCTTTATGCCAACTTGAAGAAGTGCACCTTTTGCACGGATAACTTGGTTTTCCTAGGCTTTGTTGTAAGTGCAGATGGAGTTAAGGTCGATGAGGAGAAGATCAAAGCCATCAAAGACTGGCCGAGTCCAACCACAGTAGGAGAAGTGAGGAGTTTCCATGGGCTTGCTGGGTTCTATAGGCGATTTGTGAGAGACTTTAGCACCATTGCAGCTCCCCTGACTGAAGTGATAAAGAAGGATGTCGGATTCAAGTGGGGAGAAGCACAAGAGAGGGCTTTCCAGAACCTAAAAGAGAAGCTTACTCAATCACCTCTTCTTATGCTTCCTGACTTTACTAAAACGTTTGAAATAGAATGTGATGCCTCAGGAATTGGAATTGGTGCTGTATTGATGCAGGATAGGAAACCTATAGCCTACTTCAGTGAGAAGCTTGGAGGAGCCACTCTCAACTATGCAACCTATGACAAAGAACTCTATGCCTTGGTGAGGGCATTACAAACGTGGCAACATTACTTGTGGCCCAAGGAGTTTGTCATACACACTGATCATGAGTCCCTAAAGTACCTAAAAGGGCAGAGTAAGCTTAGCAAGAGACACGCAAGGTGGGTTGAATTCATTGAGACCTTCCCATACGTGATCAAGTATAAACAAGGTAAGGAGAACATAGTTGCTGATGCACTATCTCGGAGGTATGTTCTCTTGACCACTCTAGATGCTAAGTTACTTGGTTTTGAGCAGATAAAAGATATGTATGTTACTGACCATGATTTCAAGGAAGCCTATGCTTCTTGTGAGAAGTTTGCTGCAGGACATTACTTCAGGCTAGAAGGATACTTATTTTATGATAATAGATTGTGTGTGCCTAACTGCTCTTTGAGAGATCTCTTTGTCAGGGAATCCCATGGGGGCAGTCTAATGGGACACTTTGGGGTTGCCAAGACCTTAAAAGTTTTGCAGGATCACTTCTATTGGCCGCATATGAAGAGAGATGTGGAGAGAATCTGTGGGAGGTGTGCTACTTGCAAGCATGCCAAGTCCCAAGTCCAATCCCAGGGTTTGTATACTCCTTTACCCATTCCACACCATCCCTGGAATGACATTTCCATGGATTTTGTTGTTGGATTGCCTAGGACTAGAACCGGAAAGGACTCAATCTTTGTTGTTGTTGATAGGTTCTCTAAGATGGCACATTTCATAGCATGTCATAAGACTGATGATGCAGTGCATGTTGCTAACTTGTTCTTTAAAGAAGTTGTTCGTTTGCATGGCATGCCTAGAACTATAGTTTCTGATAGGGATACTAAGTTTCTTAGTTACTTCTGGAAGACACTTTGGTCTAAGCTAGGCACTAAGCTGTTGTTTTCTACTACTTGTCATCCGCAAACTGATGGACAAACTGAAGTGGTTAATAGAACCTTAGGAACACTCCTGCGTGCATTCATTAAAAAGAACTTAAGGACATGGGAAGAATACTTACCACATTGTGAATTTGCATACAATCATGCTATGCATTCTGCTTCTAAGTATTCACCTTTTGAGATTGTTTATGGGTTCAATCCCACCTCTCCTTTGGATCTAATGCCTTTACCTGAGTGTGAAAGGATCAGTCTAGATGGCAAGAAGAAAGCAGAGATGGTCCAACGGATCCATGAGAAGGCTAGACAAAACATTGAGCAGAAAACCAAGCTTTATGAGAAGCAAGCCAACAAGGGGAGACGTGTGAGAACCTTTGAAGTTGGTGACCAAGTTTGGTTGCACCTGAGGAAGGATAGGTTCCCCAACGAGAGGAAGTCCAAACTGATGCCAAGGGTTGATGGACCTTTTGAGATCATCCACAAGATCAATGACAATGCCTACAAACTTGATCTCCAAGGTAAGTACGATGTATCAAATAGCTTCAATGTCACTGACTTGGCTCCTTTTGCTGTAGATGAACCTGATTTGAGGACAAATCCTTTTCAAGAGGGAGGGGATGATGTGATCATGGACCGGATCACTAAGGAGAACAAGGAGAGTCTAGATGAGCCACATGAAGCCACAATGCACCAGCAGCCTGGTGATGATGCTCTAGCCATTCCAGAAGGTCCCATGACTCGTTCCAGAGTCAAGAAACTTAAGGAGAATGTTGTTGGATTACTCACTTCACATCCACAACAAGAAGAAGGTCTTGGACAAGGTTTGATCCGAGATGTCTTGAACACCATTCAAGCCATCTCTACATCAAGCTGAGTTAGTGTCTAGGCAAGACATTTGGTGTGTGCTCTTTTCCTTGCTTTTGGTTTTGTCCCACGAGGTTTTCCGGAGGAAGGTTTTTAACGAGGCCACGACTTGTCTTACAAATCACTTAGGCTCTATTCTCGGCCCAAGACCAGTAGAAGTATTTACATTTTAAGCTTATGTTATGTTTAAACTATAGTTTTCCTTTTTACTATTTTCGAAACCCTAGAGAGCCTGTTCTCTGGTTTCTTTTATTTAAAGGGTTCCTAAACCCTATTGTAACCCATCCAACTTTTTATCAACGAGTTTCTTTTCTCTCTTGACGGCTCTCTCTCTAGAAAGTGTGTCGAGTTCTGGTGTGTAATATCCAGAGACCTAAGGGTGTCTAAATCGGTGTGTCATATCTGGTTTGTTCATCTAGGAGTATCAAGAGTTCATCCATCCCTCTTGTGTCACCATTCAATCCACACGCCTTGAAGAACTTGAGTCTCTGATTCGTTCTTGCAAGGATTATCCATTCCCATCAACCAAAGAGCATCCTAGGGGCGCATCACATGGCAGCCACACCAGAGGAGGGAGGAACTTCAATTCCACTTTCCGATCCAAAACTAGCCTGATCCAAAGAAAAAGGAAGTCAAGCTAGAGACTTAAAACAAGCTCACTTGGGAGGAAGTCCCATGTCTATCCCTATATATATGATTGTTTTATTTGTGTGGTTTTCTTTTGTGTGTTTAATAAGTGTGTTTGATATTTTTTTTAGATGACTCTCCATATCAAGGAAGAAGGATGTCCACTAAATCAAAGAAGAAAGATACCATCCACCAAAACAACAAGTGTTAGAATTATCCAACTCCATCCAGCAACTCCAATTAGCTAAGTGTCTCTCCAACCATTGTAAATATTTAGTTTCATGTTTTCAATCATCTAGACTTTTTCTTTCACCTTACTCTCACACATGAGACTGTGTGAAGTAAGTGTGGGGGAGAGTCTACTATCTTACATTGTTTTCTGTTTTGTTTACTTATCATAAGCATTGCATATCCTTTTGCATAGAAAATCCATAAAAATTTGAAAAATTTCAAAAATTACAAAAAGAAACATTTAGTTGCATCACTTGCACCTTTAAGATTGAGTCTAAATCATATAGATTGCATAGGTAGAAGTCTTATAAGAACTCATGCAATGAACTCATTGTTGATACCCTTTTGAATCATAATAAGTAGCTTGAGCATCATCTAAATTTCTTGTAGACTTCAAGCCTTGAAAACTCCTCTTAAGAGTCATTGAATCTTACTCTTTGAAACCAACTCCGATCTTAATTAACTTAAATGAAGTTAATGCTACTTGCTTATGGTCTCTTGAGTACTAAGTCATGGCTTTACACACACTTGAGCTTGTATTAACCATTTTACCAATCTTTTGACAACTCAAGTGGTAGTCCATACCCTAAACCCTTCCCTTCTTTCAAACCATCATTACTTGTTGAGTGAGGCCTTTTGTGAAAGCTTGTCATGTGCAAAATCTTGAGAGTATTAGGAGCGACATTTATTTGTTCTCATCTCTTGCTAGCATTAGGACCTCTTTTGAGCTAGCATCTAGGATGGGGGTTGGGATGATGTGCTATAATTCTTTTGATCTTGGAAATGGGGAGAGACTATGTAAAGAAAATGAACCAAATATTATGTCTAACAGCTAGGGATAAGAAAATTAAAAATAGCTCTAGATATGTCAATAAGAACCATAAAAAGAAGAAAAAAAAAAAAAAAAAGGGGAAATCTTGAGCTTAGATACATAGTTGTTAAGACACACAAAAAAAAAAAAAAAAGAATGTTCATTGGGTGAGAGGTGAAAATGGGTGTATATTTGAATTTTGAGATAAAGAAGAGAAAGGGTAGAACTTTTTAAAAAAAAATGTCTAGGAAAAGGGTAGAATGATGAGAACTGATTTATGTATGCATGAATTGCTCCTTTTCTTAGATAAATTTTGCATAATGATCAAGCTCCTATTCTTGAGTGTAAGTCACCATAGCAAAATATATTTGAACTCTTCTTAGTCTTCACATTAAGCCATTTTAAACACCGAACCAAATGATTTGGACCAATTGACCATTTGTAAGGATAAAACAATGATGGCATTGAAGAGTTTCTTAAGGTTGTGAAGTTGTATTTGTGTGTTGAAACATCACTTCTCATGTTCTTGAAAGTTTACTTGAGGACAAGTAAAGGACTAGTGTGGGGGAGTTGATGTGTTGTGATTTTGCATAGTTTTAGCTTTGTATTTTCATATATATTCATGCATTAATCTTATATTTATTTGTATTTAGAGTCTATTACATGTTCATTTGCATCTTGTAGGTGTTGGATGAGCTATTTGGAGTTTTGGAGATGATTAGAACACAAAAGGAGCAAAAAGAGACTTGGATCGATCGATCCGTTTTTGATGGAAAACTGGATCGATCGATCCAAGAAAGCCGAGAGCAAAATGGTAAAGTGATCGATCGATCTGAAGTCCAGATCGATCGATTTGGGCATAGATCGATCGATCCATTTATATAAAAAAAAATGGATCGATCGATCGGGACATTGAATATAACTTTTGCTCGAAGAAATACACACGGATCGATCGATCCGGTTTTGGACAAAAAACTGATCGATCGATCCAGACAGCCTGTGTCACTTTTCATGTGCTGGACGAGTTTGGTGGATCAAGTGGCCTAACTTTCTCTACCTTTTCTGAAGAGCCAAGTTTACATATGCCTTGTGAAGGGTCAAAAGGTGTGTGCAAATGGGATAAAGTGGAAGAAACATCAATGAGTGTGTTTTATTTTAGATCTAGATCTTAACTTTGTAACATGGGGGATGGGTTGTTCTTCACCTATAAATAGAACCCCAAACCCCATGGCAAAGGACACCATCTCCTTCTCAGTCTTCTTCTGTCTAATAGAGTCTATCACTTTCATTTTAAGTCTTGTTTTGCATTCTATTTTAAGTTCTTGTTTGAAAACAATTGTTCTTAAGTGTTCTTGAAGTTTATGTTATAAAGTCTTGTTTTCTTTAGCTATTCTCTTCATCTACATTCTGATTCTTGTTTTCATATATTATATCATCTTGATTATGCTTCTATCCATCATGGGATTAAGTGTAAACAAGATGATTAGTGAGTAGTCATCCTTAGGATCAATGGGTTAGGTAGATTAATGGGTGGTTAAGAAAAGAGTTAAGATGTTCTAATGGTAAAGTACTTAAATTTCTATGCTTACTAAGTGTTCTTAATGCTAGATTGATTTTGGCCATTTTAATCTAGATCCTAAGTGTTTGTAGGGCATCGAAAGTGTTTGCATAATGCTTGAAATAACTTAGTAATGCTCTAGTAAACAAAACGAACGGAAGTTGATGTTTAGATTGCTAGGTGGCTAGTAGACTAAATCTTAATGTATGTTTGAGTGAACAAAACGAACGGAAGTTGATGTTTAGTTCATAATTGCATAAGGGTTTCTACCATCGAAAGTGGATTAACCTATATTGAATGAGTTCTAGGCCTATAGAAAGATATGTTTGTTTGAAGTTAGACACCTTGATTTAGAACTACCACCCTGAAATCGATTACCTAAGTACCCATTGGTTCTTCTTTGTTTAATTTGTATTAAAACTTGATCATTTCACATTGTTTCCTGCTACAACAAACCTCATTTGATTGCACTTAGATTAAGCCAAATGATCTGTATTCTTAGTGCTTAGAATCACTAGAGTTTGGATTGACACCTTAAGTACTACAACATCTTAAGGATTAAACTTATCTGACATCATCAAGCTTGAGGGGGAGTGTTAAACCTGAAGTGAGAAATGGACCACTAAAGGCCATGTGCAAAGTTAGGGCCAAAACCCATTAGAAGTCTGATCAAGGACTAAAGAGGGTCCAGAAGCTTATGCTGAGCAATAAAAAGGTTCAAGAAGGGTTTATGATCAAGAAGGAAGTGTTTGGGAAGATTTGGGAGCCATTGGGCGAAAGTGCAAAAATAGGGTCGACTGTACGGACAGTCGTACGGCCTGTACGGCCAGTTGTACGGCCTGTACGGCCAGTTGTACGGCCTGTACGGCCTTGTACGGACTGTACGGACATGGTCGACCCAAAACACTTCCTGGTTCGACTTTTGGGTGAGTTTGGGCAATGTGCAAAATTCGGGTCAAGGTGTACGGACGGGTGGTCCGTACACAGTCCGTACGGTCGAGAAATAAAGCAGTTTCGGGTTTGTCTTTGGTTTGATCACTTTAAACCAAAGCAATTCGAATCCCTTGTGACTGATTGAAGCTAAGGAGGCAAGGGATCATTTGGGACGAGATGGATAAGAGGAATATGCTCTCAAGATGCTTATCCAAAAGAAGGAATGAACTTGGACTGATCACTGGCCAGGTTCATGTGCATTGCTGGCCTATTCCTGGCCAAGCTTTCCTAGGCACGCCCAGGCTGTCTCCAGCCTGTATGAAGACCATCTGACTTCATCTAAACCGTCCATTCTCTCAGGCTTTATCAGCCCTTAGATATAGGTTAATGTTTGCTTCTTGTATTGCCTATAAAGGCCTCATTATCAATTGTAAACGAATTAAGTGAGAGAGTGGGGTTTCCCCTCCTCCTTCCTATTCTTTTCTGGGTTCTAAATCTCTGTTCTTCACTCTCTTAGTCTCTGGTTCATTAAGTCTCACGAATCTCTCTTTAGTCTCTTTATTCTCTTAGTCTCTTCCACAATCTTATTCTCTCATCAAGTCTTCTCCTCTCCTTGTTATTACAAGATCAGTCCGAACCTGTTGAGGTTGAAGCTTCTCACACAACCCACGGCCTGAACTCTGATAAACTTTCAGAAAGT
>CAJHQP010010685.1:0-17769 GCA_905132765.1 Moricandia arvensis
AGCGAGTTTATAATATTGTATGCGGAATTGTCTGTCTTTATTCATCAACCAAGGTCTCTATATATACAACATATTTAGCGTAATCTATCTAGGAATAGGAAATATATGATAAGTCTAAATCCCTAAGATATATGAGTTTATCCTAATCCCATTACTCCCCCTCAAGTTGGTAATGACATAGCTTGAATTCCCAACTTGGACAGCAAGTACTGAAATGTTGGAGCTCGTAACGCCTTTGTAAGAAGATCCGCAGGTTGATGTTTTGTAGAAATGTGCTCGGTTGTCAAGAGCTTTGCTTGGACAGCATCGCGAACAGTATGACAATCGTTCTCAACATGTTTAGTTCGCTCATGAAAAACAGGATTCTTGGCTATATGAATGGCTGATTGACTGTCACAAAACATACGCATTGGCTGATCATGCGAGAAGCCGAACTGAGAGAGAAGACGCTTGAGCCATTTTAGTTCGCAGGTTATGTCTGCCATAGACCGGTACTCGGCTTCAGCTGACGATCGTGAGACAGTAAGTTGTTTCTTTGTTTTCCAGGAGACAAGTGAATCACCAAGAAGAATAATGTATGCGCTCAAGGACCGGCGTGATAACGGGCAGGCCGACCAGTCAGCATCACAATAGGATGTAAGACGCAAAGCACAATCTGATGATAACATAATACCTTGATCCGCGGTTCCCTTTAGGTACCGAACAACCCGTAAGGCAGCCAGCCAATGCTCATCACGTGGCTACTGCATAAATTGGGAAAGTATGTGGACTATGTAGCTGAGTTCTGGTCGAGTAAAAGTGAGATATATCAAGTGCCCTACTAGTCGTCTGTATTTTCCAGGATCCTGAAGAACATTCCCGGTTGCAAGAGCCAACTTATGATTAAGCTCAGTCGGAACCGGCGAAGGTTTTGCACCGAGGAGACCACATTCAGCAATGATGTCTAATGCATACTTCCGCTGAGAGACAAAGATACCTTCTGGTCCCCTTGCCACTTCTAAACCAAGGAAGTATTTGATTTTACCCAGGTCCTTCATCTTAAAGCATTTGTTGAGATAGTTTTTGAAACGTTGAATGGTAGAGACATCATTTCCGGCAATAATGAAGTCATCGACATACACCAGAATATGAAGACATATGTTTCCTTGAATAAACGAGAACAAGGAATAGTCTTCGTAACTCTGAGTAAATCCAAAATCCAATAATGTTTTGCTGAGTTTTGAAAACCAGCACCTAGGGGACTGTTTAGTCCATAAAGCGATTTCCGAAGTCGACACACCTTGGAGGAATCTTGAGTTTTGAATCCAGGTGGGAGTTGCATATAAATTTCTTCTTCAAGATCACCATGCAAGAAAGCGTTGTAAACATCCATTTGATGAACTTCCCATCGTTTGGCCGCAGCAATTTTGAGGAGAAACCGAACAGTGTTCATCTTTGCAACCGGAGCAAATGTATCCTTGTAATCACTGCCCTCCTTTTGACGATTCCCAAGAGCAACAAGCCGTGCCTTGGGACGCTCTATCGTACCATCAGCTTTGTATTTTAGTGAGTAAATCCATTTACATCCGATTGCCTTCTTCCCTGGAGGTAGTGTAGTCACGTCCCATGTGTGATTGTCTTCCAAAGCTGTAACCTCAGTTTTCATGGCGCCATTAAAACGTTCATCTAGAACCGCCTCTTTATATGTATGAGGGACATAGTCCGAAGTGATGTTGGCAAGAAACGCCTTATGCTTTGCTGTAAAGACAGAAGTCGTTAAATAATTAGCGATAGGATACGGTGTTTTACCTGGAACCATTGGTGGAGGACTGTGATTGGTAAGATCCGGAGCGTGAGAGGGGTTTGTAGACTTCGTAGTATGCGCAACAAAGTTCTTGAGAAGAATAGATGGTTTCTTTTGATGGTGTCCCCGGCCAAGAACCTCTAACAAACCCGGAGAAGAAGTTTCAGACGGTTCATGTTGTGACACCATAAGTAAGTCATCCGGAGACTGATTAGTCATAGGTGAAGCAGGATATGAAGTCTGATGATGCGGAGATAAACTTGTATCCGGAGTCATAGTATTGTCAACCGTGGTAGGGTTGGAACCTGCGTCACGGTTCTGAGGGTTATCAGAGGTAGGAGTTAACCTCGGATCCGGAGAAGAAGGTGATGCTGGTGCATTAGATCCAGAAACTTCCATCGAACTCCCCCTGGATTGCATAGTCGGAAGGAGCCAATCATCGAGTGAGTTATCTTGCATTGTCGGAGGTGTCACGTACTCTGTATTAGCCAGGCCCGGAAACTTGTCTTCCAAGAAAGTCATATCCCTGCTGATAAAAAATTCGTTTGCTTCTATATCATACAGCCGCCATGCTTTCTTCCCAAACGGATATCCAACGAACAAACACCTCTTGCTTCGTGATCCAAATTTATCCTTATCTCTAGGTCGTCGGTGTGCATAAGCCAGACAACCAAAAACCCTGAGAAGGTCGAACGCTGGTGTTTTGCCATGGAGCATCTCATATGGTGTTTTGCCGTCTAGTATTTGAGTTGGCGTTCTGTTAATGATATGAGCCGCCGCAAGAATGCTTTCGCCCCAAAAAGTAATAGGTAGACGTGCTTGAAAAAGACAAGCTCGTGCAACATTCAAAATATGTCGATGTTTGCGTTCCACCCTTCCATTCTGTTGTGGAGTATCCACACAAGAAGTGTGATGAATGATTCCTTTCGCCTGAAAATACTTCTTAAGTACCAGAAATTATGTGCCGTTGTCTGTTCGAATGGTCCGAACTTGGCGTCCAAATTGTCTTTCGGACAGGGCACAAAAATTTGTAAGTAACGTTGCAACTTCTGATTTCTCAAGCATCAAGTATGTCCATACTGCACGTGAATAGTCATCAACGATGGTAAGGAAATAGACTGCCCCACAGGAGGCTGGTGTTCGATACGGACCCCAAACATCACAGTGAATTAAATCAAAAGGGCAAGACGCTTTATTAAGACTATCTGGAAAAACTTTCCGTGTTTGTTTAGCCCGAAAACAAATATCACACTGACTAAAATCATCAGGATTTATTTTAAAACTATCAAAGACTGGTAAATTAGATAGAACTTTGTATGATGGATGTCCAAGACGACGATGCCACAGAATCGCTGAAGAAGACTTAGACGATGATGCTGCATTTCCTCGTGCGACTTTGACTCCCGTAAAATAATAAACCCCCTCACGCTCTTCACCTGCTCCAATCAGAGTCCTCGAAAAACGGTCCTGTAAAACACACAACGTATCAGTAAATATCGCTATACAGCCCGTTTGTTTTAACAACTTAGAGACACTGATGAGAGTGCAGTGAAACTCTGGGACAAAAAGAACATCATGCAAGGAATAATCCTTGCTTAGTCGCAAAGTTCCTTGCTTCGTAGCTCTAGAATCACGACCATTAGGACACATAACCGAGGAGTTACTGATGTCATGAACATCATGTAGTAGAGACAGATCACCCGTCATATGGTGTGAAGCACCTGTGTCAATAATAACATCAGTGAGTGTAGTGTTACCAGACAAGCGTTCAGACGAGAGATTGCTTTGTTGGTTTTGGAGAAGACTGATTAGAGAAGCAATCTGATCGGAATTAATCTGTGTAGTGTTCTGTGCCGCATTAGCGCGTCCTCTACCGTGGCCTTTGTTTGCATTGGAAAGTCCTCCGCGTCCACCACGTGAGCCAGAAGAGGAATTTTGTTGACGTTCAAGGAACCACTCAGGATATCCATGAACCAGAAAACAATCCGTAATATCATGCCCCTTTCGTCCACAATGTGTGCACGTACGATTAGGATCTCGAGATCGTGTTGATGCTGATTCGTGAGTAGAGGAGGAACTGTTGACATTATCGGTTTTGGCCGAGAAACCCAGTGCATCTGTACGTTGTTCGTTTAAGTGTGTTGTTGCCATATTCTGTTCTTCCCGGATGACTCTAGAGTATACGATATTGAGGTCTGGTAACAGGTCTTCGTCTGTTATCCGTGATCGTATAGAAAGAAATCGTGAGTCATCCAATCCGAACAAAAACTTGTGTACCCGGGCATCCTCTTTCTCTTTTTCAATATCTGCTGCGGCAGAGCATGTACACGTACGAGAAGTTTTTAGGTTTTGAAGTTCCTCCCATAGTTTAGTTAATCTTCCGTAGTAGTCGAGAACTGATTGACCGTCTTGTTTGCAATTAGTAATCGCGTCCTGCAGTTGGTGAATCCGAGCTCCATTCTTGACTGAAAAACGAAAACGCAAGGTTTCCCAAAGCTTCTGAGCGTCCGGGACATGTGTGACCGTAGACCGAACCTTAGAGTCAATAAAAGTCCGAATCCATCCGACTATCATAGAGTTTGCTGCAAGCCATCGAGGTAGATCCGGACTGTCATCCGAAGGTTTTGTAATCGTCCCGTCTATGAACCCGATTTTCTGTTTAGCCTGAAGAGAATTTCGAAGCTCGGTTGACCACTCTGGGTAGTTGTCGTGGGTAAGTAAAACAGAGGTAATAAGTGCGCCAGGATTGTCCGAAGGGTTAAGATGGTATGGAGATAGGTCCGAAGTGGTTGGCTGCGCGGGGGCTCCAGTTGTAGAAGTAGAAGTAACAAACATCTTGATCGATGAGATTAGACGTTTATTGTAGAAGTAAGGATCTAATCAATCACACGTTTTTGTGCTTTTGATCGATGAGAACCGTAGAAGTAGAAGTAAAAACCTAGACACACGTTTTTGTGTTTTGGTTAAAATAAGATCTTAGCTCTGATACCATATAATATTGTATGCGGAATTGTCTGTCTTTATTCATCAACCAAGGTCTCTATATATACAACATATTTAGCGTAATCTATCTAGGAATAGGAAATATATGATAAGTCTAAATCCCTAAGATATAGGAGTTTATCCTAATCCCATTAGAGTTACAAGACGATAGGAAAAAAAAAGAACTTGATCTTTAAATTATACAGCTTCCGATGACCGGAAGCTCAGTTTATGCAAGAAGTTTAGGAGGTGAAGCGGTGGTAATGATTGGTGGGAGAAGTGAGAGTGAAGGCCAATGAATGGTGATAAAGACGTTGGAAAAATGGAGTTGCCTCCATACCTTTTGGTTTCTCCACTCTTCCATTCTCACTTGCTTTAATCTATGTCTGAAACACAACTAACTTTAATAAACGTGTTATGTAAAGTACAACATTGTCTTTGTGATCTGGTCTGAAGAAGAATAATTATATAATGTTTTATTATGATCGGAGCAACTACCAGTCATCTTCTTCTGCAAACACTGGGTGCTTTATCATATACAACATGTGTTTACACTTTCTCAATTTGTATATGGCGAAGTTTGCTATTTAGTTTTGAAACTTTTGACCTTTTTATTTACTCTTGGACAGAGAACTTGGGAGAGGTTGAAGTTGGCTTCTACACCCGATCACATTGGTAATGTGGCTAAGACGTCTACTATTTCTGGTTCTATACATAAGAAAGTTGTGATTTTGAGGCTGAGTGTGGAAATAAAAAAACTCTAAATTCTTAGAGAAACGTGTTAGATAGCTCGAGGAAGAAAGAACAAACACAATAAACACAAAGTGGAAACTTTGGAAGAAAAAATGATTTTTGCGAAGCAAGAGATGAGACAATTGAAAGTTGCCATTGGAATAGCAGAGACAAGCTACTAAGATGAGAATACAAAGAACATTGCAGATAAGAAGTGAATAAACAAATGCTGTTAAATTAAAATATTCTTACAAAGAGACCGAGTTAGCTGAAGAGATCGAAAGTTGCACAAATAGGTAACTGATAGTAAAAAAGAAAATAAAAATATGGGCGCTTTCAAGAAGCTTATTTTGGGTTCATAAAAGTGAGGGAGTTCGATGGATAAGGAGATGGAGTCTTAGAGTCTGAGAACTGAAACTGAGAAAAACATAGAAAAAACAAACACAAAAGCCATGGGAGCTAAGCTAACAAGAGTGAAGGTAAGGTGAGAAACGGAGGAAAAATGCTGAGACGGTAGTATCTCATTATCTTCTGCGGGTAATGGTTTTAAATAAATATCCCGTGCGAAAGGCTGACCGGCCCTGGTATGTTTTAAATAATTTAACCATTGAGGACAAATGACAAATCAACCTTCATTTGTTTCCTTAATTTTTTTACAAGGTTTTAATGATTTAAAGTGTTTACTAATATCGACAAACTCAATAAAATAATGAAAACCTAAAACATTTGTCAACAAACATTTGAAGGTAAATTCTTAATCCGGAACTCTAACTTGCTTTCATCCAAATATATATATTTTTTTGGTAGAAATCAACACATTTTTTGTAGTAATATTTAAGACCAAAATTAAATTCTTAATCTGAAACTATAGTTTTGCCACAAGAATCCACACCAAAAATATTTTTAACAATTTAACTGTTAAAGACAAGCGACAAATCAAACTTTCATTTTTTCCACGAAAAGTTTGTCGGTTTAATGATTAAAAGTGACAACTAATATCGATAAATTCAATAAAGAAATGAGAACCAGAAACATTTATCAACGTTAGAAGGTAAATTCTTAATTAACTTGCCATCATCCAAAATATAACTTTATGCAACAGTAAACCAATATTTTGTCATAAGATTTCAGACCTAAGGTAATCAGCTGGTTTTATCTCAAGTTTCATACCAAATGTAATTTTTTTTTAATTAGTCGTCAATGACCAGTGCCGGCCCTAGGAAACCCAAGACCAGAAGCAAATAAAAAAACATTTGGCCACTTTGGGGTTTAGAACCCTGGTTGACGAGAAGAGTTTATAGTCTAGAGATTTTGCCACTAGACCACTGGAGAATTTTCAAATTTTGTGGCCGAAATTGTATTTATAATTAAACGGCCAAAAGCCACTGCTTTCTTGATTTAGCCCAAGGACCAGCTCTCTTAATGACAAACGACAATAGAACCTTCATTGTGTTTGTTAAAAATTGTCAGGTTTAATATTAAAATGCTTACTAATATCGACAAATTCAATAAATAAATGAAAATCTCTTACAACAACATTAGAAGGTAAAGTCTTAATTTGAGGCTTTAACTCTCCGTCATCCAAAATCAAGCCATCTACACAAACCAACACAACTATTTTTTCACTGGATTTTAGGTCAAAACCATCAATTGGCAACCCATTTAAAAAAAAAACTATTTATATTTACATCAGTTAATAAGAACTTATATATATATATATATATATATATATTAATTTCCAATTGGTAACCCATTTATAAAAAAACCTATTTATATTTATATCAGTTAACTGGAACTTAATTTTAATATATATATATATATATATATATATATATGTGTGTGTATTAATTTTCAAAATTCATACCTAATATAGGACATGCTTACTAACTAAAACTGAATAGATAAAACAACAAAAAATATTTTACTATAAAAATAGAAATTATTTATAAAGGAAATATTAATACATAATAAAATTGTTAATTTTAAATAATTTTAATTTAATTTAGTTTTGTAAGCACAATATATTCATTGCTTAAATATTTTTTATTAGTTTTTCTTAATTTGATTTATTATATCATTTCTTATCACTGTGAGCAACCAAAGTTATTGTTTAATCTTTTTTGTTAACAGTTATCTAAATAATTAACAACAATATATTCCAATCTTCACCTGTTACTATTTTGAGTTTTCATTTCTATGTTTAAATTAATAATGACATATAAGACTAGCTAAACAAAGGAAAAACAGAAAGTGATGAGAGTTTTTGAACAACAATTGTTTTCAGCATAATTAGATGATAGTCGAATTGCCGTTATCCAAAATATAACATTCCACAACAGTCTACTTAGACTAAAATCGTTGTTCAATAGACTAATTGTTAGTAAAAGCCGGCAAAACTAATGAACAGATCAAAAAAGAAAACACTTCTCACTAAAATTAAAAAGCAAACTCTCAAGCTAGACTGTAACAACTTTTTATATGGATATCATCGTTATAAAAACTGCAAAAAAATTATATTAATATTCTTCATTCTAATTCATTTTTAATCGACTTATATCTTTCGTTTTATCACTGTATTTTATTATATATAAATTGAGTATTAATACTTCCACTATGCAAAAATTATGAACATCTTTTGGGGCAAAATAATTATTCGCAAAAAAAATCATTATTGACACTGGTAAATGAACTTCTAAGTGTTTTAAAAAAGAAATTCTAAGTGTTGTTAAGTTTCTGAATTACTTTGTATTTTCCTAAAGGCCACATATATTGGTTTAGGACACCAAGAGTGATTATGCACTGTCGTGCTCATTCAATTATAAATATTTATTGCGGATATATCCAAGATATTCCTATATTTTAGTTTATGTATATCTTCCTTTTATACGAATATGTATCCGGGATAAGGATATCATTGTATGTATATAAACTAATGTCGTGAGACCTAATGCAATACAAGAAAACCATTATCATATTCTAGGTTTCTTGACATGGTATCAGAGCTTTAAACACAAAATTGCTCAATTTGTTTTCTTTTTTCTGATTGTTACGCTAGGCTTTTCATCTAATTCACGAATATGGGAAGCAATGATGGAAAAGACGACTCGGAGGATACTTCTGCGAAAAATCTCTCCTCTGCTCAGTCACGTATTGAAACACAATGTCAGACTATCTCACCCTATGATCTTTCATCGAGTGACAACCCGGTGATTTCTCAGCCCTTGCTCAAAGGACCAAACTACAGCGAGTGGGCTACGAACTTGCGTATGGCTCTCAAGGCACGGAAGAAGTTTGGCTTTGTTGACGATTCTATCCCACAACCACATCAGAACTCGAACGATTTCGATGATTGGTGGACCAACAACGCCCTTATTTTATCTTGGATTAAGCTGACAATTAATGAAACTGTTCGCTCTAATCTCTCTCATCTTAAGATTGCTAGCGATTATTAGGAACACATTCGTCGGTGGTACTCCGTTAACAATGGACAACACGTTCAACGCATTAAAGCTGAGGTCGCCACTTGCAGACAACATGGGCTGTCTATCGAACAGTTTTACGGCAAGCTTATGCAACTTTGGACTTCCCTAGCAGAACATCGCATTACTAAAAATTGTGGCTGTCCCGTTGGTGAAAACTTGGAGAAAGAAAGAGACGAAGATCACTTACATGAGTTTCTTAAAAGTCCTGATGAATCTCTCTACGGATCTGTTAAATCCAACCTCTTGTCACGAGATCCATTACCTTCTCTAGATGTCGCGTATAGCGCTCTGTTACAAGATGAAGACTCCAAACACACTACTCGTGTCTTGGACGAAATAGCTGATCATATGGCACATGTTGTCAAGACAAATTCCTCTTCATCATCCTCTAGAACATATATGTCTCGGGAGGATATAATGAAACTTCACTGCAACAGTTGTGGTTGCAAAGGACACCTTGCAGCCAACTGCTTTCGTTCTCTTGGTTATCCAGAATGGTGGGGGGACAGACCTCGCGGACGTCATCTTAATAGAAATGACAGCGGACGTGGAAACACTACCTCTGCGAATCGCTCCAAAACTTCAGAACCTGCTCGTGCAAATGCTGTGACTCATACTTCTCAGCCACAACACTCGGCTCATGCTCTTACTTCAGTAGATCGGGTTGGACTTACGGGTTTAAGCGAAGCTCAGTGGACAACGTTGGTTTCAATGCTTAATGAACACAAACCGACATCCAATACTTTATTTGGTAAGTCTACTATCTCCTCTTGGATTATTGACTCAGGCGCAACGAACCACATGACCGGTTCCCTTACTTACCTATCAGACATTCAGGAAACAATCCCATTACCTGTTAAGTTACCGGATGGCCGGATTACACTTGCGACACAACAAGGAACAGTTGTGTTAAGCTCTTTGCTTACTATTCAGAATGTGCTATTTGTTGAAGGGCTTCAATGCCATTTGATTTCTGTCTCTCAATTAACTAGATAGAGAAGATGTATTTTTCAGATAACTAATAAACTTGGACTTATTCAGGACCACATTTCCAAGATTATGATTGGAGTGGCTGAAGAATCAGGAGGATTGTATTTCTTACGGAGGATGGAGTTTGCGGGTGCAATTCATCAAGAGAAGCCGGTGACTTTAGATGTTTGGCATCATAGACTTGGACATCCCTCATTTAGTGCTTTGGATTTTTTACCTATTTCAGTTCCTACTAGTAGTGTTATTCAAAATAAGCCCTGTGAGATTTGTGTAAGGGCCAAACAAACTCGTTGTTCGTTTCCAACAAGTAATAATAAAACTTTAGTTGTGTTTGAAATGGTGCATTGTGACTTATGGGGACCCTATCACACGACTTCTCGTTGCGGTTCACGATATTTTTTGACCTTAGTTGACGACTACTCGCGTAGTGTTTGGCTTTACTTGCTGCCAACAAAGAAACATGTCCCCCAAACGATAAAGAACTTTATTGCCATGGTTCAATGTCAATTTGCCACACAGATTCGCAAGTGTCGTAGTGACAATGGAACTGAGTTTATGTGCATGTCCACATACTTTCAAGAGCATGGCATTATTCATGAAACTTCTTGTGTCGGCACCCCACAACAAAATGGTCGCGCATAATGGAAACATAGACATATATTGAACGTAGCAAGAGAGCTCTACGGTTTCAAGCTTCTCTTTCTATTGAATTCTGAGGAGAATGCATCTTGAACGCACACCGACTGCATTACTTCATGGTAAAACTCTATTTGAACTTCTCTACAACAGGCCACCACCGATATCTCACTTACGCATCTTTGGATGCACTGCCTATGCGCACAATCAGAATCACAAAGGTGATAAATTTGCCTCCAGAAGCATCAAAGGAGTGTTTCTCGGTTATCATTCAGGCAAAAAGGGTCGGCGTGTCTTTGATCCTTTTACTGCGAAGACATTTACCACTAGAGATGTTGTCTTCTGCGAAACAGACTTTCCATACTCTGTCACGCCACCACTCCCGGATTCACCTAATATTTGCTCGACATTACCTGCATCACCCGATCCTCTATCCCCGCTACACTCTGTTCCGCAAGAAGATGCTGTGATGGAACAGTTTGTTACTCATGAAGATACTGAGACAGAACCGATTGCTCCATCTGTTCCGCCTACTGCTTTGTCCACGCCAACTGAATCCTCCACACCTCTTGATATTGAAAAATACAACACCCTCAGACACATTAGGCTCGGATCCTGTTACACCTCTTACCCGTGTAACTGTTTCTTCACCTACATCGGTCGAAACAGAGGAACCAGAATCAACGCATCCCCCGCATGAACCAGTGACTGTTATTGAGTCGCCTTCCTCTACTGATTCAGACTCACCATTGCCTGATTTATTTTCCACTCCAAAAGTCTTAGGTCGAGGTCATCGACAAAAGCTTGTCCTCATGAGATATAGTTCTGTAAAAATGACTACAAAACAATTATAGTATAAAATTATCTAGAGTTAAACCATTTGCTAGTATATTTTTCATCATTATATATTAAATCAAAGTTTTGAAATATTGACCCGATCGTAAAAGAAAATATTGACCAGTAATGAAACAAATTATTTTAGTCAACTACCATTAGAATTGTTAGCTTACCTTCTTACTGGACAACCCATTATTACCAATCAAAATGTATATGATGTATGTACTATTATGTTTAAATACTATTTTAGTTTCTTTGAAACTTACTTATATATATAATGATTTGTTATCGTGCTATCATCATAACAATAAGAAGGTATACTCTCTCTTGTTTTATTTTTTTCTAACATTTCTCTACACAAAAAAGACTTTCTATATTTTCAGATCTTGACCCTTTTGATTTTTGGTGCTCTCGCTGGTGCATGTGCCGTGAGGAACCTGTCTGTGTTTGTGGCCGGTGCTTCACCTTTGAGTTGGCAGGCTTTTTCAATGACGTATGTGGTGGGGCTTATGTGTCTTGTCTTTTTTGGCAGCGTCTTCATGGTGGTTTCAGTGCGGCGGCCATGCATGGTCAGATATTTATTTATAGGACGAGGTCCGCTTTATACTCCTCTTGAATGTGTGGTGCTCTTCCTCTTCTTGTGACATCTTGAGTTTCCACGGGTAAACTGGTGGTGGAGAGGGAAGACAGTAAGTCGTCGTCGTGGCAGTTGTGGTTAGGGAGGTTGGGGGTACTTGAAATGTCGGTTCCGATGAGTAAGCTTGCCGTTTGAAGGACAATGGCGGGTTTTAAAAAGGGTATTTGGAAGCAGCCAGCTATAGCAATGAGAAGAGATGACCGAATCAGCATCAGCTTCTTCATTCTTTCCTTCCTTTCTCCTTTCGATGAAATTTCCCACTTATGGTCCTTCATTATCGGTTCAACTTCTTGGTTTTCTCAGTTTGTGGTTATTACAGTGAGATGTGATTCTAGTTTGTCTTTCGCTTAGATTTCTCTTTAATATTTACTATGGCTTTAGCGGTTCTATAGCTGGAGTTCAGGTGTTCTGTCAAAATGGTTATTTGCTAAAGTGAAAAACTAAGGTTTCCAGATTAGTGATGTGCCTTTTGTAGGTTTTTGCAAGTTAATTATATTAATTCAAGCCCATTTCAAATTTATATGGGCCTTTTAACTTTCTGCTTTTTATTTTTCTTTGTTCTTGTTCAAAAGGAAAAATGTCAAAATTAAATATGTGTTGTGTATTATTATGAGACAAGCGAGAGATCAGTTTCTTTGTATGTGAAGTGAGTGGAGTGTGTGTGTTAGAAATAACACAAGAGAGAGATAATAAAAAGAGCACACAAAATTTCTTCTTCTAATTTTAGTGATATAAATAACAAAGCATCACTTTTATTTATAGTTGTTTTTTTCATCATTTATAGTTGTTTCAAATCGGTGATTTGACCAGCTTTGAAGATAAGACAAAAACATTAGAATGACATCTAGATGATGAATAATATATAACTTACAGGAATGAGACAAGTGTCTCTATGAATAATCATCATTTATAATACTCCCGCTTGATTATTTATCTTGTATTACACATTGACTTGTTAAAAACCTAGTCATGGAAAAACCCAAAGAGATAAAAACATGACAATGAAAAAAAAATGCAGTGAGGTAATCTTCCCCTGAGAATGATGGATACAACTTTTTCTTTATAGGTCTCGCAAATGTCGCATTCCAATACCATAGACGTGTTTTGGAATGTTGTAGTAGGAAGAGTCTTTGTAAATAGATATGCCGGATTGTCGCATGAGAGTACATACTCATGTCCACTTCTTGATTTTTCTCGAGCTTCCATATGTACGAAAAAGATATTGGAGGGATGTACTTTGTTTTATTGCGCTTTATATAACCTTATTTGAGTAAAGTGACACAAGCTAAATTGTCTTCAAATATTTTCGTCGTCTCTTTCTTGTCAGTTATTCCACTTGCTTATTGTATGTGATGACTCATTGACCTAAGCCACACATATTCTCGACATGCTTCGTGAAGTGCTATAGTTTATGCATTATTTGAAGAAATTGCAACCATAGTTTGTTTTTGGGAACGCCAAAAGATCATAGTTCTACCAATTGTAAGAACATAGCCGGTTTGCGACCGAACTTTATGAGGATCTGATAAGTATCGTGCATCTGCAAAACCAACCATACCAAACTCTGGTTTTCTAGAATAAATCAACCCTAAATAATTGTACCTTGAAGGTAACAGAATATATGCTTTATTCTGTTCCAATGTGTGCGAGTAGGAAAAGAACTATATTTTACAATGAAGTTAGTAACAAAAGCAATATTAATTCTAGTACAATTTGCAAGATATAGAATCCCACCGATAGCGCTCATATAAGGTACTTCATGACCTAATATTTTCTTGCTATCTTCATAGTGTTTAATAGGATCTCTCTCAACATCGAAAGATCTATTTACCATTGGAGTACTCAAAGGAGTCACTTTGTCCATATAAAAACGCTTCAATAATCTTTTCGTATAATTTAATTGATGCACAAATATTTATTCTCCGAAAATGCTCTATCAGGAACCCAAGATAAAACTTTGTCTTTCCGGGGATTTCTTCTCGAACTCTTATTTCATATGAAATTGTGCATCATCAACCTCCTTTTGAGTTCCAATAAATGTTGAGGTCATCTACATATACAGAAATAATCACGAAGCCAGATGACAATTTCTTAATAAAACGCTATGGATATATCGCATTATTGACATATCCTTTTCTCAAGAGATATTCACTTCGATTGTACCACATGGGTCAAGATTCCTTTATCCGTAAAGTGATCACTGTAACTTGACCGAAAAATCTGCCTGATTTTTTTTTTTAATTCCTTTGGCATTTTCAATCCTTCAAGAAGTTCATGTATATATCATTATCAGATGATCCATACAAATATGTTGTCACAACGTCCATGAGACGCACTTTAATATTTTTCGATGATGCTAGGCTTTTCAAAAATCTAAATGTAATTGCATCAATTACCGGGTAATAGGTTTTCCTCAAAATCAATTCCCGGTCTTTGAAAAAAACTTTGGGCAACTAATCGAGATTTATATCATGTTAATTCATTTTTCTCATTTACTTTCTCACAAATACCCACTTGTACCTAACTTAATTTACATTCTCAGGCATTATGACTATATGTCCAAAGATATTTCTTTGTTTAGGGAGAGTAACTCAGTTCGTATGGCCATCTTCCACTCCTCCCAATCATGTCTTTTCTAACATTCCAAAATGGAGCTTGGATTTGGATCATTATTTTCATGATCAATCTCTTTGGACACAAAAAGAGAACCTTCCATCAACATTTTTATCTTATTTTTGATCCATAATTTTTCATCTCGGGCGTAGTTAATGGAAATCTCATATTTTTCATGTTCCCTCCTCGTCATCAAGATTCATATCTTTATCTGTTTCTTCTTGAACATTTTTCTTTATGCCTTTTCAGATATTTTCAGTATCAGATTCTTCTGGAACCTTTTTATTTTTGCTCAACTAATTTATTTTTTTGAGAATTTTTATCTTTAGAACCCGCTGCCTCCCCCTCCTTAACTGAACATTGGGTTCATTCATTGTGTTTCCATCAATTTGTCCTTCACAAACAACAATTCTTGATGTAACATTTTTAGTGGGTATATATGGTTCCATCACCCTTTTCGTATATGTGAAAGCATCTGGCAAATGGTTTACCAAATTAACCAAATGCACAATTTCTTGAACTTCCATTTTTTTGATTTGTAAGGGGATCAAAGTGTAACAACGAAGGTGTACACCATGTAATCTCTTTAGGAATTTCTCTAATTCCTCCTCTTAACTTTGGAAATTCATCCTCATTAATATGGCAATCATCAAACTGTGTCATAAACATATCACCAGTTACCAGTTCAAGATACATAATTCTACTTGGTGACATATATCCCACATATATTTTCAATTTTCTTTGTGGGCCTATATTTTAATAGTGACAGAGCTATCATAACATAGACCGCACACCCAAAAACACAGATATGTGATACGTATGGCTCATGCCCATATGACAATCGTAACTGGAGTACTTATAGTATGCACTCGGTCTTAGCAGAATCAGTGTAGCCTCATGCAAAATAGCATGACACCATATTGAAATTGGGAGCTTTGTTCTCAATATCAACGGTCTTACAATTAACTGCAACCGTTTTGTCAATGACTCAGTTGTGCCATTTTGTGTATGAACATGGGAAACTGGATGCTCTACATCAATCTCCATTGACATACAATAATTATTAAAGGTTTGCGATGTAAACTTACCGGTATTATCAAGCCTTACTTTTTTTAATGGCATTCTCTGAGAATTACGTTCCCAGCCTTATTATTTGGGCAATAAACTTTAGAAAAGCTGTATTTCTTGTCGTCAAAAGATAGTTATTTTATATGTGTCAATCAATACCATAAATACTTAAACGACCCTCACGGTGGGTGGATCAGTCCACATATATCACCATGAATTCTTTCTAAAAATATTGGTGATTCATGCCCAACTTTTGTTGGTGATGGTCGATTTATAAATTTTCCTTGAGAACATGCACTATATATAAATTCATTGCAAAATTCTTTTCATTTTCAACGGATTGGTCATTTGAAATTTGCACTACTTTTCTCATCATGACTGAACTAGGATGTCATAACCTCTCATGCCAGACTTTAAATATCCTAGTAAACTTCAGGTTTACTGTGGCATAGGACTCAGTCATGTTTAGTTTCATAAAATATAGTCTAGAGAATAACATTCTTAACTTTTACCGTATATGTTTTCTTTCATATTTAATGCAAAGATATTCAGTTTTATCTTTCTTCATAGTCTCATATAATATTCATTTGTCCGGTTATCCTTAAAACTTAACAAATATCTATGAGATCCGGGGAAGTATAATGCATCACTTATCTCTAATTTTGTCTTCCTTGGCATTGAAAAACTGAATTTTCAACCGTCCATAATAATCTTTGCACTACCAGATATTGTACTTACGCTTATAGCGTAATCTTTTATTTTGAAACTGGAGAAATATTTCTTATCTTTAATTATCATGTGCGTTGATGCACTATATGCCAATCACGTATTTCTATTCAAAGTCTCAAAGTCTGACATTTTTTTAAATTTTAATATTAATAAAATATTTATTAACATAAACTTTAAACATGGAAACATAACATATATTTTTAAAGAGATAAACATTTAATAACGTTATCTCTTCAGAAAGATAACTATTATGTCACATCGATATTATTTATTTTTATTTTATTTATCAGCCATGAAATCTAAAATGTCAAGATGAATATTATTATTCATCCATGAAAAGATAGATGGGATCATAAGAAATAAATTTATTTCATTTTTTTATCTTTTCTTTTTCATTTTCAATACAGTTCAGCTAAATAATTTTGGTGTACGGCAAAAACGTATCTAATGCCTTTTCATACTGCATGTGTATCAATTTTTTTTTATATTTTCTTTCTATTATCCGTCTATTTTAATGTCGTGGAAGTTCTTATTATTATTTTTATTATATGGATAAAATCTTCTTTTTCGTCCTCTTCCACGATAATAATAGCGGTTTCTACCGCACCAACATCCTCGTCATTTATTAGTAAGACATACATGATGATTTGTCATCACGAATTCATTTTTCAGATTATATGGAAGATTTATATCAATCCCAAGTATTTTGTGAATCCTTTCTTTCAAAGATTTGATTTTCCTTTCTTCCAAGGATTTAATTTTCTTTTTTTTCAAAGATTTAATTACGTAAAAATCTTTAGGATCTTTTTTTATATTTTATTTTATAAATCATTATTAAAATGGTGTAAAATATGATAGCTTTATTTTTTTTCATTGATACAATTTTAAATTTATCGATGATTTCTAAAAGCTCATTTTCTCTTAAGTGCACTATTTATAATAATATGAAAGTATTTCAAAAAAAAAAATCATAACAATAAACATTTGTTAAGTCTTTTATATGCTGAAAAAGAAAAATGACAAAGAAGTACGTTTTATATAAATGGTTTAGGCCGGACAGAACAAGAAACAAAAACAAAAGCCCAGCCCACGACAAGTCTAATAAACTCAGCCTATTTTTGACCTACGCGTTGCCCACTTAATTAAGAAAAATATATTTCCATAAAATCAGACTTCTGCCACATGAACGGCACAGATCAAACAACACGCACGAGAAGATAGCCGTTAGATGGAAATGGAAAAGACAACTATACCCCCAAACCAAAATCAAAAAGATTATA
>CAJHQP010010686.1:0-17756 GCA_905132765.1 Moricandia arvensis
ACATGTAGTGTTCATTGGTGAATTGGATCAGGAGTACATCCCAAGGACATATGAAGAAGCTATGGAGCACAAGGAGTGGAGAGATTCAGTTGGAAATGAAACCAATGCAATGACAGTAAATGATACTTGGTATGAAGCTGAGCTTCCTAAAGGCAAGAAAGCAGTGACAAGCCGTTGGATCTTCACCATCAAGTACAATGCTGATGGAACAGTAGAGAGGCGCAAGACAAGGCTAGTAGCAAGGGGTTACTCAGACATATGGGGAAGACTACCTTGATACTTTTGCACCTGTGGCCAAACTACACACCATAAGGATCATTCTCTCTTTAGCAGTCAACTTGGAGTGGGATCTATGGCAGATGGATGTAAAGAATGCCTTCCTACAAGGAGAGCTGGAAGATGAAGTCTACATGAGACCACCTCCTGGCCTAGAACACCTTGTCAAACCTGGAAATGTTCTTAGACTGAAGAAAGCTATCTATGGGTTGAAACAATCACCAAGGGCTTGGTATCACAAGCTCAGCACCACTCTCAATGGAAGAGGTTTTGTGAAGTCTGAAGCTGATCACACTCTCTTCACTCTCACCAGTCAAAGAGGAATTGTGGTGATCCTAGTGTATGTGGATGATATCATCATCACAGGGAGTGACAAGGAAGGTATCATCTTAACTAAAAGCTTTCTTAAAACCTCATTTGATATCAAAGACTTGGGTGAGTTAAAGTACTTCTTAGGGATTGAGATATGCCGGTCTAAAGAGGGGCTGTTCTTATCCCAAAGGAAGTACACACTTGATTTGTTGAATGAGGCAGGTGATCTAGGAAGAAGAGCAGCCAAAACTCCACTAGAAGATGGCTATAAGGTGTTGCGTGAGGGGGAGTTTGAGGACAAACCTTATGAAGATGTCAAGCACTATAGGAGAATGGTTGGAAAGCTCATCTACCTTACCATCACTAGACCAGACGTTTGTTTTGCAGTCAATCAAGTCAGTCAGCATATGCAAACACCCAAGATACATCACTGGAACATGGTGGAGAGGATCTTGAGATATCTAAGAGAAGCACCAGGACAAGGAGTATGGATGGGTTGCAACAAGAACACAGAGATTGTGGGGTATTGTGATGCAGATTGGGCTGGTGATAGAGTAGACAGGAGGTCTACAACAGGCTATTGCACTTTCATTGGAGGAAACTTAGTCACTTGGAAGAGCAAGAAGCAGAAGGTGGTATCATGTTCAAGTGCTGAGGCTGAATATAGAGCAATGAGGAAGCTTACTAGTGAACTCATTTGGATCAAGAACCTGCTAAGAGACTTGGGTATAGAGACTACATCACCAATCACAATGCATTGTGATAATCAAGCTGCAATACACATAGCATCCAACAATGTGTTTCATGAGAGAACCAAACACATTGAGGTGGATTGTCATAAGGTCAGGCAGGCTGTGGAGCAAAGGATCATCCTACCATGCTATACAAGAAGTGAAGACCAGTTAGCTGATATCTTCACAAAGGCTGCAAGTACTAAAGTCTGTGAGTTCATTCATCCAAAGCTTGGACTCATAGACCTCACATGTCACTGATCTCCCCTCCATGAAGTGTTCTACTCTTTTTCCTTAGCTTGGGTTTTCTCCCAAGTGGTTTTACCTAGCTGAGGTTTTAATGAGGGAATGCTTCATGGCTTCCAAGCTTGACCAGTCCCTATGTTCAAGCTTGAGGGGGAGTGTTGACATGAAGACATCAAGAGATAAAAGACAATACAATCAGAAGAATAAGCAGTGTTTAAGTGAAGCTTGTGGAACAAGGTTGTCTGTACAACCTTGCCCTAACTTGGCGTGCAAGACAAGTGGAAGTGCCCTAACTTGGCGTGCAAGACAAGGGGAAGTGCTAAATGGATCAGAACTGGTTACCTTAACCAGAAAACTTTAGTCTGGTCACACCAAGACTATATGGACGTTGGAGACAAGGAAAGAAGTCACATGTGAGCTGTAGAATTTGAATTTGAATTCTTGGGACCACTTCAGACCTGTCCCTTTCTCTGCTGCTGTCTGAGCCAATTTGGCTGTTTCTGATGTATTTGTTTATTATTTTCTCTTCTGTCTGCTTGCCTATTGTTTCCCTATTTATGGGTTGTTCCCATAACACATTAAGCAAGGAAATCATTTCTCTCCTTCTCTCTCTTTACATTTCGAAATCTCTTCTATCTCTCTCTTGTTCTTCATGTTCTTCAGTTTCCAGCAAGTAAACTCTCTCTAAATCTCTTATTCTCACAGAATACTGCAACCATGGCGTTTCCAGAGACTTCCCAAGGTCTATCATCCTTCCTCCTGTTCAGCATGAAGAGATCTCTTGAAGAAAAAAGGCGTTGGAGCTATTTGGCAAGCAAAACTCCAAACCAAGCCTGTACAGGCATTTTAATGTTCTTTCCAAGATGGAGATTCTCACTGTGTTCCAGAAGGTGGCGCCTGGAATTCAGGAAGAAAGGACTTAAGCATGAGGGGCTCAAAAGGGAAAGCATACACAAGGAAATGGAGTGGGGTAGAAAACCCAAACTTCAAATCCATCAAGTTCAAAGTGAACTGTGTGCCTTGGAGGTTCAAGGAACCAGCTCAGGTTCCTTGGTTATAAGTTAACCTCCTAACCCTTAATAATAGCTTGTGTAATTATGTCTGCTTGTGTTGAGTGGTGTTGTTGGTATCCTAGGGACAGTTCAAGTTGCTAGAGTTGTTGAACCTAGTTTCTATCCCATGGTACTTAAGTTGTGTGTGTTCTGTCATATATGTGATAAAATGAGGCTAGATGCCTCGTAATTGGTGAGTTATCATGCTTGAGCATTTAGAGAATTGGTTTGCTTGGATTTGAACTGAATGAGTTATTTAGATTCACTCCATTGCATCTTGTTAATCATTATGGATCAGACTTGGTGAGTTATCAAGCTCTGATCCTAATATGTAATTCTTGCTAGAGTTTCATGTACACAAGTGTTGTCCTCTGTCCATCATCAAACCAAGACAAAGAAGAAGGCTATGCCCATGCTGTTCAGAGCCTACACATGATGTATATTCCTGGTTATTCCAGAGCCTACACATGATGTATATTCCTGACCATGGAGAGAATGATTTTCCCATGCTGTTCAGAGCCTACACGTGATGTATATTCCTGTTTGATTCAGAGCCTACACATGATGTATATTCCTGACCATGGAGAGAAAGCTTGTGTGTAGAACCGGTTGAATTAAGCGCAGGCCGTTTGGCTGTTGAGCTCCTGGTTCAGTAGACACACAAGGAGGGCCATCACCTAAGTCATGAGGAGACCGGTGGTCCAAAAGCAGTGGAGAAGAGATCAAGGGAGAAACTGGTTGGCTTAAGCGCAGTTGTAGGGGTGATGCGCTCCTGCTTTCAAAACTCAATGTTGCTAACTTTCAAGCTTGGTCCTTCACCTTTACTCTCTGGATCAAGCTTGAGGAGGGGTAATGATGAGCAATCCTTAAGGTCCAAGTCGTCCATTGCCTCACCTCAGATCAAAAGTGGAGTATGAAAGCTGTGGAGTTCACACTTGCATCATAAACCGGATCAAAGAAGCCACAACCAGGACAGCAACAACTTGGTGTTAGAACAGATGGCAATCTGAGACTACTTGAAAAGAAGATCAAGTGGAGAGGCAAGCTGATTGGAATTCTATGAATCAGCCCAAGGCGTGGGAGAAAGAACAGTTACCTTCTGGTTGGGAAGCTATGGATCAGCTTCTACATGGAGTTAGAATAGTTACCTTGAGTTGGGAAGCTAAGTATCAGCCCATAGCATGTGTGCATGTACCTGGTTGATGAAGCTTCAAGGAACCGAGTATTGTCAATTCAAATGGAGCTCAAATGGAGTTCTCTCCCCCAGTGGGGAATTCAAATGGAGTACAAATGTATTTCACTCCCCAAGAGGGAATTCAAGTGGAGTTCACTGCCCACAATACTTATGAAAGGGAAGCACCTTAAACATTCATCATAGTTCTTATACTTAAAATGTTATTGAGGATGATGTGTTCAGTGCATAGCCTTAAGAAATGATGCACCTGTGGGATAGTGTATCAGGTACCTTACTTGAGACTCAATGTGCAAAGAACCGGTTCATCCTTACCTTTCAAGATGGCGAGTAGTCAGAAGAGATGGGGAGACTAAAACCATGGTCTAAGAAGAGTCCAAGATGCTGGTGTATGCAAGATGTGGAGTTCACACTTGCAGCACAAGTTAGGCCACATTCCAGAGCCTAAGGACTCCACCATGAGTTACTTGAAGTTCTTTAGGCTCACTGGCTAACCCCTTAGCCATGAAGCATCTACTCTTCCCTTTGTGTCTTTTTATCCCACTGGGTTTTGCACACAAAGGTTTTAATGAGGGATGTATTTATGGGTTCCAAGCTTAACCATATCCAGTGGTTAAGCTTGAGGGGGAGTATTGACATGAAGACATCAATAACAAGAAGAGATCAAGAGAAGAGAGGAAGAAGACTTGAAGAAGACTCACTGAAGGCTTGAAGAAGACTCAATGAAGACTTGAAGAAGACACAATGAAGAGGATTTGAAGAAGACTCGATGAGGACTTGTAAGAAGACTCAGTGAGGACTTGAAGAAGACTTAGTGAGGACTTGTAAGAAGACTCGGTGAGGACTTGTAAGAAGACTCAGTGAGGACTGTTGGAATGAACAAACAAAGCTGGAGTTGATGAAGAGACCAAGCAAATCAAGAGCAAGCAAATCAAGCATCTGGAACAATCAGATTTGAATCTGTCCGTACAGTCTTGCTCCACAAGCAACTCATCTTGCCCTAACTTACCTTGCAAGGCAAGAAAGGAGTTGGGGAGACTTAATATGGACGTTGGTAGCCTCCAGAAGTAAAGGGAATCAAGTTTGAATGGAACTACTCAGTTCTGGTTTGATTTGGACAAGTAGAAGTCACATGGGTGCTTTGGAAAAGCAGCTGGACCTGTCACTATCACACCAAGCTGAATGTGCCCTCTTCCTCCAGTCACTTTCTCTTCCTCTGGACGTGCCAGACTGTCCATGCCACAGCCTGCTCCACACCAGTCTGTCTCAACCAGCTCTGAACTTCATTTCATAATAGTATTTTAATTTTACTGTTTTATTGTTAGTTTAATGTTGTTGTTTTGTCTAGTAACTTGGCTATAAAGCCCCCTACATGTACCCACGAAATTCCTAAGGAGAATTGAGACTCCTCCTTCATTATTCTCTCTTGTTCATACACTCTCATATTCTCTCTAACTCTCATACTCAGAAACTTTCCATAATCTCTCATACTCTATGAAGTGATAAGTTAACTCTTTCCTTCAACAAATCTCTGGTTACTTTATTCTCAAAATCCCATCATTCTCACTTAAACTCTCAAAAACACTCTCTCTTTGATTCTCAGTCTTTCTTGTCCAAACTAAACCAGAAGCTATTCTCTTCACCAAAATCATTCTCCAGTTCATTCTCACCATTTTCTCTCTATTCTCACATGGTATCAGAGCCTCAAAGCTCCTGAAAACCTATTCATACTTCCGCAAAATCTCTGTGAAAATCTGTCTACAAAATCTTCTTGGATACATCTCTTTATCCACTGGTCCAAAGGTCTTCCAGGAGGGAAGAAAATCACCAGAACTCAAGATAGGAGAGTATACCAGTATTTGAAACTTAAGGAAGCCTCACCTCAGTTCAACAAGCTTCATCAAAGTTTCAGTTTCCAGTTCTATCTTTGCAAAACCAGTGGGTACATTCTCTTTTCCACTGGTCCAAACCTTCCAAGATGGAGAGATTAATTGAAATGGCGACTCCAGAGTCTTCAAGGGGTCCAAAGAAGAAACAAAACCACCTCCTCTGGTCAAAAATGCTGAAGAAAATCCATGGGGAAAACCATTCTTGGAGCAAGTCACTGAAAAAACTGGCTGTTCAAACTATTCTCTAGCCAACAAAGCTGAAGCTCACTCTCTGATCCCCAAGACCCACGACCAGCAAGAAGACATGAGGGGTTTTGAAGTGTCTCCTTGACCAGAAGGAGAGAATCATCAAGAAGAGGTGTTTGATATTCAATTCACACCTCAAACCACTTCATTTTCACTAAGCCCCCATGGGCTGGAGGTTCAAGAAACCAGCTCAGGTTCTTGATAAGCTGTGCCTCCTTCAATAAAGAGCAAGTTGCCCATGTGTTCAGAGCCTACAGAAGTACATTCCTGACCATGGAGATATTGCCCATTACCCAACAACACTTTGGACACTGATTGTGTTCATTAACTCCCAAGATGGTAGAGAGGAAGATTGGGGCTGTGGAGAGGTTTCTCAAGAGGTCTTACCTGAAGCCAAGAGGGTGAAAAGGAGGTTTCCTCAAGAGAAAAGGCCATCACTAAGACAAGAGGGCCGGTGGTCCCAAGGAATTGGTTGTCATTGGCTCTCAGCTTCAAGCTTGACCATATACTCTCATTCTCAGGTCAAGCTTGAGGAGGGGTGTTAAATGAGAAGCCAACGCCATATTGTTCAAGCTGAAGCAAAGGAAACAAGTGGAGTTGAACAGGGATACTCTTGGCTGAGCAAAGAGAAGGCAGTTCACTAAAAAGATGGCTGCTGACTCTTTGCAAAGTCCCCCTATCAAGTCAGTTCTACAAGTCACGTTGCAAGGCCATTCTGAAGAAGGATGAAGTGAGGGATTCAAGTGAAAGCCAGGAGGGCAGACACTCCTCATTATCATCCCAAAGACATGTTGGATTGATCTCAACCCAAAAAGAAGGAAAGAAGCCAGAAGCAAGGGGGAGACAAGCTGTGAATTAAGAAGAAGGTTCAAGAGGAACCATTTGTAGTGTGAAGCAAGGAAAGGGCGTGCCTTACTTGCAAATAAAGATGCCCAAAAGAAGACTGGATTGCTTGTACTCTTTTTCCCTATAAATAGGTTTTTAATGAGGAAAGTAATCTCAGTTCCAAGCTTGCCCAAGGATTCCTATGGTCAAGCTTGAGGGGGAGTGTTGGAATGAACAAACAAAGCTGGAGTTGATGAAGAGACCAAGCAAATCAAGAGCAAGCAAATCAAGCATCTGGAACAAGCAGATTTGAATCTGTCCATACAGTCTTGCTCCACAAGCAACTCATCTTGCCCTAACTTACCTTGCAAGGCAAGAAAGGAGTTGGGGAGACTTAATATGGACGTTGGTAGCCTCCAGAAGTAAAGGGAATCAAGTTTGAATGGAATTACTCAGTTCTGGTTTGATTTGGACAAGTAGAAGTCACATGGGTGCTTTGGAGAAGCAGCTGGACCTGTCACTATCACACCAAGCTGAATGTGCCCTCTTCCTCCAGTCACTTTCTCTTCCTCTGGACGTGCCAGACTGTCCATGCCACAGCCTGCTCCACACCAGGCTGTCTCAACCAGCTCTGAACTTCATTTCATAATAGTATTTTAATTTTACTGTTTTATTGTTAGTTTAATGTTGTTGTTTTGTCTAGTAACTTGGCTATAAAGCCCCCTACATGTACCCACGAAATTCTTAAGGAGAATTGAGCCTCCTCCTTCATTATTCTCTCTGGTTCATACACTCTCATATTCTCTCTAAACTCTCATACTCTCTCATACTCAGAAACTTTCCATAATCTCTCATACTCTATGAAGTGATAAGTTAACTCTTTCCTTCAACAAATCTCTGGTTACTTTATTCTCTTAATCTCTTATTCTCACAAACTCTCAAATACTCTCACTCATTATTTCGTCCATCCTTCATGGTCTCTGGTGTATACTAAACCAGAAGATCACAAACACTCTCCATAATCCCATCATTCTCACTTAAACTCTCAAAAACACTCTCTCTTTGATTCTCAGTCTTTCTTGTCCAAACTAAACCAGAAGCTATTCTCTTCACCAAAATCATTCTCCAGTTCATTCTCACCATTTTCTCTCTATTCTCACAAGGACTTGAAGAAGAATCAGGCAGTTTGAAATTCAAATCTAGATCTGCTGGAAAACAGCTGTCATGCATTTATTTTCCTCTCTTTCCCTCTCTCTTTCTTCTCTGCCTTTATATCTGTTGTAAGAACCACGAAAATGAACAAGCTGAATGGGGGAGTTCCCCTTTCTTCTTCACCATTCTCAAGCCTCTTATACTCTCTCTAATCTCTGGTTACACGAATCTCACTCATACTCTCTCAAATCTCACTTAATCTCTCTTAATCTCCACTGCAGTCTCTGTAAATCTCACTTCTCTTTTCATACTGTTCATCTTAAGTTTTGACCACAAATCTGTCTCTACATCACTCACACACCTAAATCCATCTATTCTAACAGTTCCAGCTTGTGCACACTCTGTTTCAGCTTGTCCTCAGTGTTAAACCGAATAAGAGATGGAGTTATGATCTATTAGGAAGGCTGGAAAAGACTTATGAAATGGAGAGGAAGAAGTTTGGAGGTGTCCGTACAAGGCCGTACAGATGGTCCGTACAAGGCCGTACAAGTGGTCCGTACAAGTGGGTAAAAGAAAGTTAACCATGGACGAGAAAACTTACCCGGGTAAAAGTAACTCGACCCAGAGTTACTTTTACTAGTTACCAAGCGGACCAAGCTTGACTGAGGCGCGCGTTGGACAGGCTGGCTCGTGCTGGAAGAGCATCTGGTCAAGATGCCAAAGGAATCTCGCGTGTGAAGCACTCCAGCCACAAGTTTGAATTAGGCGCGCCTAAGACCGGTTGACTCCACATGCTTGGCGAGAAAGCTTATCCTAAACTTCATCTTCTACCCGTTGTAAACCCTTGTTTCCTTCCCTATATATGTGTAACTCCTCTCATTAATCAAAGCAAGCAATTTTCGAGTCTCTCTTATTTCTCTCTAGTGTTCTTGGTGTTCATAGTCTCGAAATGGTTTCTTAACCAAAGTTCAAGCTTTTAGTCTCTAAATCTCTTCTAGTATCTCTCAATCTCTATTCTATCCGTTTATTCTCTGTTTCTTCTCAATCTTTCATGGTATCAGAGCCTGGTTCTCGTAAATCTGGGTTTTGATTTCATATCTCACGAAGAACACTCAAGAACACCTTTTTCATTCCGCAAAGCTTCAAGATGGAAAGTAACAAAACAACCGTGATTCTAGTGATACTTAAGGGGGGAAACTATCTCCTATGGTCTCGTGTGGTGAAGACAGCAGTGGGGAGTAAGGGTTTGTGGAACCACATCCTTGATGATGAGGCTCCTGAAATCTTTAGAGAAAAAACAGAGAATAAGGAGAATAAAGAGAATAGAGAGAATGGAGAGAATACTTAGCTTCTTATTATCATTTTCGTGGCTTTACAAGAGTTTTAAAGACAGATAGAAGAGAGAGAGAGAGAGAGAAACATAAGTGCATGACAGCTGTTTTCCAGCAGATCTAGTTTTGAATTTCAAACTGCCTGAGTCTTCTTCCAGTCTTCTTCCTCTCTTCTCTTGATCTCTTCTTGGTATTAATGTCTTCATGTACTCACTTATTTCAACACTCCCCCTCAAGCTTGACCCATGTGGAACAAGTCAAGCTTGGAATGCCATGAGATCTTCCTCATTAAAAACCTTACCAAAGAAAACCTTCTTTAGGGATAAAACCTTGATAAGGAAAAGAGTAAAGACCTCATGACGAGGGGATCAGTTGTTTGGAGTAAGATCAATGAGTCCCAACCTTGAAAGGATGGACTCCATTGTCTTTAATCTCGCAGCCTTGGTGAACACATCCGCAAGTTGATCCTCGCTCCTTGTATAGCATGGCAATGTCACTCCTGAGACAATCATCTGCCTCACCTTATGACAATCAACTTCTATGTGCTTAGTTCTCTCATGGAAGACTGAGTTAGATGCAATATGAATTGCTGCTTGATTATCACAATGTATTGTCATAGGAGAGGTGTGTTCAATCTCCAGATGCTTGAGAATACCTTTGATCCATACCAGCTCATTTGTCAGCTTCAACATAGCTCTATACTCCGCCTCAGCACTTGAGCAGGAGATAACCTTTTGCTTCTTACTCTTCCAAGTAACCAGGTTTTCCTCCAACGAATGTACAATACCCAGTAGTTGATTTCCTATCCACTCTATCTCCTGCCCAATCAGCATCACAATACCCAACTACTTCTGTACTGCCATTACATCCCATCCAAACTCCTTGTCCAGGAGTTCCACTCAAGTACCTCAGTATCCTATCAACCATTTTCCAGTGATGGACCTTTGGAGCCTCCATATGCTGACTTACTTGATTCACTGCAAAGCATATATCTGGTCTTGTGATAGTCAAGTATATCAGTTTCCAACCATCTTCCTGTAAAGTTTAGCATCCTCAAACAGTTGTTTTTCTTCAATCTCCCCCTCAAGTAAAACCTTGTACCCCTCTTCAAGAGGTGTCTTGGCTGTCTTTCCTCCAAGCACGCCAGCTCCCTTTACCATATCTAGAGTATACTTCCTCTGATTCATGAACAGACCCTCCTTAGATCTGCATATCTCAATACCCAAGAAGTACTTCATCTCCCCCAAGTCCTTGATATCAAACACAGACTTGAGAAAGTCTTTAGTGGCTTGAATCCCTGCCTTATCATTCCCTGTGATGATCAGATCATCCACGTACACCAGAATAACAATGATCCCTGAAGGTCCTGTTAAGGTGAAGAGAGTATGGTCTAATTCAGACTTCCTGAAGCCTCTTCCATTCAGAGTAGTGCTTAGCTTCCTATACCATGCCCTTGGTGATTGTTTCAGCCCCATATATAGCCTTCTTCAATCTCAAAACATTTCCTGGCTTTACTAGATACTCAAAACCAGGAGGAGGATGCATATATACTTCATCCTCAAGCTCTCCTTGCAAGAAAGCATTCTTCACATCCATCTGCCACAAATCCCACTCCAAATTGGTTGCAACTGATATGATGATTCGAACTGTATGTAGCTTGGCAACAGGAGCAAATGTGTCAATGTAATCTTCTCCATAGGTTTGTGTAAACCCTCTTGCTACCAATCTGGTCTTCTTCCTATCAACCTTTCCATTTGCCAGATACTTGATTGTGAAGATCCATCTACTAGTCACAGCCTTCTTCCCTTCCGGTAGTTCACTCTCATACCAAGTGTCATTCTTGATCATTGCATCCCTTTCACTGCCCACTGACTCTCTCCATTCCTTGTCCTTCATAGCTTCCTCATAGGATCTTGGAATGTCACTTTCATCCAGATTACACATAAACACCATGTGTTCTTCTGGATACTCTGCAAAGGAACACACAGCTTGAGAAGGATGCTTCACAGCCTGGGCATTGTAGTACACTCTCGTGTTTACCCAGTTGGAAGGATCCTTTCTCTCCCTAGTGCTTCTTCGCAGAGGTTGAACCTCTTCTTGAGTTTCTTCTTGAGTTTCTGTTTCTGGCATCCTATTCTTCAACCTTTCACTCCTCCGCAATGGCTGAACTTGAGTCTGATCCTCTGCTTCTGTATCATTAACCTCCTCTGGGTCATGATATTCTTCCTGCTCATCTTCACCTTGACTGAGCCACATCTTGATCATGATGTGCTGAATCCTCTTGGTGCTGCTCTTGCACCTCTTGCACACTTGATTCAGATTCACTCCCCCTCTCATGATCAAGAGGGATTATTCTTTCAGCTTCTCTAACCTGATCAGAAGGAGTGTTCCTTCTTATCTCCTGATTCTGGGACATGTCTATCCCAAGCTTCTCCAATAGGATCCTCAGATTCACTGCCTTATTCTCTGGTTCATTAGACATATCCTCTAGGTCCTTCCAGTTCTTCTCCTCATAATACCCCTTTGTTTCCATGAACTTCACATCCCTGGATACCAATACTCTCCTTGTTACTGGATCATAGCACTTATATCCTTTTTGGGTTACTGAGTACCCAATGAACATAGCTCTAGTGCTCTTTGCATCCAGCTTGTTTCTCTGTTCTCCAGGAACCAAGACATAGCATAGACTCCCAAAGACTCTCAGATGATCTATGTAAGGCTTGGTCTTGTTCAATACTTCATATGGAGACAGATTCTTCAGTACCTTGGTTGGGATCCTATTGATGAGATAGCAAGCAGTCTGAACAGCATCACTCCAGAAACTCCTAGGGACATTGGTGTGGTACATCATGGATCTAGCAACCTCCATCAAGTGTCTATTCTTCCTTTCAGCAACCCCATTCTGCTGTGGCGTGTAGGGACAGCTGGTCTGATGCACTATTCCATGCTTATCCATGTGATTCTTGAAGGCATGACTGGTGTATTCACCTTCATTATCAGACCTTAGTACCTTCACAGTAGCATTGTAATGGTTAGTAACATATGCTTGGAAGTTTATAAAGGCATCCAGAACTCTATCCTTAGATGGAAGCAAAGTGATCCAAGTGTATTTAGACTTTTCATCAATGAATGTCACAAAATACTTCTGATTGTCCCTAGACACACATGGGGATGTCCACACGTCAGAGTGAACTAGATCAAAGCAGTTCCCATATATAGTTTCAGATGCTGGGAAAACAGTCCTACAGTGCTTCCCTAATATGCAAGCCTCACACTCTAAATGATTGAATGATAAAGCAGGAAGAATCAGTTCTATTGCTCGAGTATGAGGATGACCCAACCTAGCATGCCAAGTAATGGCTTTCAATCCTATCAGTAGCACTACTTAAACAAACAGAGTTAAAGGGTTTAGAGAGCTTAGTTGTGTGAAGGTGGTAGAGCTCATTTTTGACATCTTCCTCTACCAATAACTTGTCCAGACTCCAGGTCTTGAAACTCCACCTCATTTGGCCTGAAGACAACTTGACAATTAAGGTCCACTGTTGCCCTCTTCACAGATATCAAATTGGATGTAAACCTAGGCAGGTAGAAAGCAGCTGAATCCTTCTCAAACAGTTTCAAGTTTCCTATCCCCTCTATTGGAATCTGATCACCATTGGCTATCTTAACACTTCCTGTAGTGGCTTTAATGTCACTCATCAAGCTCCTATCACTGATCATGTGATGCGTTGCTCCAGAGTCAATGATGATAGGCTTAGTGATCTCTTCATTAGCATTGGACTGTCTGCTGCGCTTCTTGGCAGTGACCAAGGCTTGGATTTCCTTTATGTATCCTTCCCATTCCTTCCTGGTAACGAAACCATCAGCTCCTGTTGTCTCCTGATGTCTCATATCCACTTTCTTCTCCACTGAGCTACCCATGTAGGCAGAGTAAGAGCACTCTCCTCTAATCATCTGTTGCACAGCTTTCTTGGCCATTTTGACCTCCATATCTCCTTTTAATTGACCAGCCTTTCTACTCTTCCTTTGAGTATTTTTCCTTCTGATCCAAGTCATGGAAAGTCTCCTCAGCCTTCCCTTCTTGCATCTTGCACCATTCCAAATCAAAGTTTGTTTCTTGTTCTTCTTACACATCTCATGTGTATGCTGAACAATCTTCTGGAGTTCTTCCTTTCTTTTTCTCAGATTGGATCTACTCCCATAAGCTGTTACAATCTCACCCCTTGTACTGATTTCTTGAACAGCTCTTTCTTCATACTTCAGACTCCACGCCTGACCTTCTTCTGTAGCCATTTCTCTTAAAGGTTTCTCCTTTACATGACTTCTCCACAGCATACAGCTTCCCAAAGCTGCCTTTGCCCATCTGGACCAGATTCCACCATTTTCCTCTTCAGTCTTCATTGAAAAACTAGATCTTTGCTTTCTTTCACTGTTGAGAACTGGTTGTCTTCATCAGAAAGACTTGACCAAACCCAGAACGCCAAAAAGCACTCAAGAACACCAAGAACTCTCAAGAACACCAAGAACACTCAAGAAAGAACCCAGATTTTTCGAAAAAGAAAAAAAACAGATCTGGAAAAGCTTGAGTCTTTATGAAGCTGAAGAACACTCGAGTTTCAAATCCAGGAAAGGTCGAGACTTTGAGATGAAATCAACCAGAAAAGACTTTAGATCTAGTGAAAGAAAGCTTCAAACTTCAAAACTTTCCTTGAATCTCTAGAAAGTTTCAACCTTTACTGTTAAATGAAGAACACACACCCAGATTATCAGTAACCAGGCTCTGATACCATGAAATCTTTAGAGAAAAAACAGAGAATAGGGAGAATAAAGAGAATAGAGAGAATGGAGAGAATACTCAGCTTCTTATTATCATTTTCGTGGCTTTACAAGAGTTTTAAAGACAGATAGAAGAGAGAGATAGAGAGAGAAACATAAGTGCATGACAGCTGTTTTCCAGCAGATCTAGTTTTGAATTTCAAACTGCCTGAGTCTTCTTCAAGTCTTCTTCCTCTCTTCTCTTGATCTCTTCTTGGTATTAATGTCTTCATGTACTCACTTATTTCAACAGCTCCAAAGCTCATTACTCGTGAAGGCGACAAGGAGGTTGTCGTATGTGATGAAGTGAAATGGATCCAGGAAGACAACACGGTGATGTCTATCCTTCAAAGCTCTCTAGATCCGTCTATCCTAGAGGCTTACAGTTACTGTGAGAAGGCAAAGGACCTGTGGGACACTCTTCAGAAGGTTTATGGTAACATCTCAAACCTTACTCGTGTGTTTGAGATTAAGCGAGCCATCAACAGTCTAGCTCAAGAAGACATGGAGTTCACAAAGCACCTTGGAAAGTTTAGAGCTTTGTGGTCTGAACTTGAGATGTTGAGGCCAAGCACAACCGATCCAGCTGGGCTCAATGAGAGAAGGGAACAAGATAAAGTCTTTGGCTTGCTCCTGACTCTTAACTCTAGCTACAATGATCTGGTGAAACACATCTTGCGAGCAGAGAAGCTACCCACCTTGGAGGAAGTCTGCGCACAGATTCAAAGGGAGCAAGGATCGTTGGGCCTATTTGGAGGAAAGGGGGAGCTTTACCTTGGCTAACCAAGCTGAGGTACCTCAAGCCAACAAGGTGAATCGTTTTGAAGAAAGGAGGTTCAATGGTAACTGTGATCATTGTAAGAGACAAGGTCACAAGAAGCATCAGTGCTGGATCCTCCATCCTCACCTCAAGCCATCCAAGTTCATGAAGGACAGAGATGCAAGGGCGAATGTGAGCTATGGAGGAAGTGATCAGCAAGGAGGGGGTGGAGCCGGGCCATCTACTCGGGCACAGGAGACTGAAGGTGGTGATAACAAAGCCCTAGTGTCCTACACAGCTCAAACCAAACCGCCCAAAATGAACATGAGTTCATCCGCCGATCAGAGATGGATGCTCTCATCAAAATGCTCAAGGACAATGGTAACATCTTTGGTAACCTCAGGGGGTACTCTTTTGGTGCATCTAAGATTGCTAGTATTCATGATAACCTGATGCTTATACTCACTCTAGGAATGTTGGTTTATCTCATAATGCTTGCAACATGTCTAAACCATTGATAGTTGATTCAGGTGCATCTCATCATATGATTAGTGATACTAGTCTAATTAGAGATATTGAACCTGCGCATGGACATGTTATGATAGCTAATGGTGATAGAATTCCAATAAGGGGTATAGGCAAGCTTAAACTGTTTGATAAAGAATCTAGATGCTTTTACATGCCTGACTTTACTTCAAACTTGTTATCAGTTAAGAAATGTACTAATGACTTGCAATGCAAGGTGATCTTTAGCCCTAATGATGTGAAGTTTCAGGATATTGAGAGCAGTCGGTTGATTGGGAAAGGAGTTACAAAAGGAGATCTTTACATGCTTGAGGAGCTTACTTCTTTACCTGATCATAGTTGTTCCTTTACTTCTGTTTCTGCGTTGAATAAAAATGCTTTGTGGCATGCTAGACTAGGACATCCTCATGTTAGGGCTTTAAGCTTAATGGTTCCAGGTGTTATGTTTGAAAATAATGATTGTGAAGCTTGTATCTTAGGCAAGCATTGTAAAACCGTCTTTCAAAAGTCTTCTACTATCTATGATCACTGCTTTGATTTAATTCACTCTGATGTTTGGACCGCACCTTGCTTATCTAGAGAGAACCATAAGTACTTTGTCACATTCATAGATGAGAAATCTAAATACACCTGGATAACCTTGATTCCATCTAAGGATAGAGTGCTTGATGCATTTAGAAATTTTCAAGCATATGTGACTAACCATTTTAATGCTAAGCTGGAAAATTTTGAGATCAGATAATGGTGGGGAGTATACCAGTGCAAGCATTCAAGCAACATCTATCCAAGCATGGTATTCTTCACCAAACGAGCTGTCCTTACACCCCACAACAGAATGGAGTTGCTGAAAGGAAGAACCGGCACCTTATGGAAGTTGCTAGGTCCATGATGTTCCAAGCTAATGTGCCAAAGAGGGTTTTGGAGTGATGCTTGTGGCTACTGCTTGTTATTTGATCAACCGAACCCCAACTAAGGTTCTTGAAGATCAATCACCATTTTGAGGTATTGAACAAACATAGACCAGTCTTAGATCATATCAGGGTCTTTGGTTGCCTCTGTTTTGTTCATAAACCGGGGGACTAAGGAACAAGTTGGAGGCTAAGAGCACAAAGGGGGATGTTTATTGGTTATTCACCAACTCAGAAAGGGTACAAGTGTTATGATCCAGCAACCAGAAGGGTAGTGGTGTCTAGAGATGTTGAAGTTCGTGGAAGAACGTTCTATGAGGAGAAGAATCAAGCAGAACTCAAGGATTTGGCATCTGACAAGGCAGCCAACTTGAGGATAATACTGGAAAATCTTGGGATTAACTTATCTCAGGATCCGAGGAGTGGAGGAGGACAACAACAAGAAGGTCTTCCCACGGCTAATGGACAAGAACCCCACCTTGATCATGAGGGGGGAAATGAACCAGAGGAGCAGTATGATGAAGAAATCAGGTTCCACACATGATCAAGGTGTGGACCAAGGTGATGAAGAAGTTGGAAATGAAAACCATGAAGAAGAAGAGGTTGAGGAGGCTCAACCAGAAGCAGCTCAACCCTTGAGGAGAAGTACAAGAGTGAGATACCCTCCATCCAACTGGATCAACAACCGGGTATACTATAATGCTCAAGCAGTTGCTCATCCAGCCCAAGCTGTTTGCAATCTAATTCATTATCCGAAGAACACAAAGCCTTTTATGATCAGTTTGGATGAGAGTCAGTTACCAAGATCCTATGAAGAGCTGTGCAAGACAAGGAGTGGAAGGAGTCAGTTAAAGCTGAAGCAGACGCAATGATCAAAAATGATACTTGGTTTGAGAGTAAGCTACCAAAAGGGAAGCAAAGGCTGTGACCAGCAGACTGGATCTTACTATCAAGTATCTTCCAATGGGAAAGTTGAAAGAAAAAAGACAACACTAGTGGCCAGGAGGTTGCACTCAAACTTATGGAAGAAGACTTACATTGATGCTTTGGCGCCCGGTTGCCAGTGCTGCATAGCTATCCGGATAGTTTACTCTCGTGCTTGCTGTGAACGTTTAGATTGGGGTCGTGGCAAAATTTGGAGATGTGAAGGAATGCCGTTCCTTCAAGGAGTAGCTTGAAGATGAGGCGTACATGCTCCTCCTGGTCTTGAGCACTTGTTAAAGATGAAAACCGTTCTGAGCTTTGAAGCAGGCCATTTATGTCTAAGCAATCTCCTAGAGCATGGTATACCAAGCTGAGCACCAACTCTCAATGGAGCTTCAAGGAGACTGAACTCGACCACACTCTCTTCACCTTTGGACCACTTTCTCAGGTATAGTAGTCCTTCTGTGTATGGTGGATGATATCATCATTCACAGGGAGTTGGGGGGGGAAAACCCCAAAGGGTGGGGGGGGGGAAAAAATTTTTCCCTTCCCCCCTTTTTTTTTTCTTCTTG
>CAJHQP010010687.1:0-17753 GCA_905132765.1 Moricandia arvensis
ACTTAAACTCAACAGTAGATCATGTCAGTAAATCAATTTAATAATATATATACTAAAAAAACTTCTGAACGAGAGAAAGCGAAAGAAGCAAAACCTAGGTTATGAAATGGCGACCATAAAGCGGGACGTATTTGGAGTCAGGAGGAGAAATAACGCACTTGTTACCATTCAAGAAAAAGTTACACTACAACACTTATTAATCAAATAACTCACTTGTGGAAAACAAACAAAAAACTTTTTGTTTCTTCACTTTTGCTACAAAACCTCACAGAAGTACGTACCGCTGTGGTTATGGTGTGATCTGCACTAGAGTGTGTTTTGTTTAAAATTTTTTTTATTTATACACAGGATTTACAATGTATTCATATTTATTATAATATAATTACTTATTGTGATATTCAAAATTCTTCAAACGTACACTATATTTTTTAAGTGTTAGATATTTTCTAATTTTATTGCTTAGATTGAATTTTGGGAAAATCTCTCAAATAACCACTTTTGAAGTTTTTGTCAAAAAATAACATTCAAAACAAAAATGACGAAACTAGACTTTTTTATTTTTTTAAATTAATATTTTTTATTTTATTTTCAATTTTAAACCTCACCCCATAACTCTAAACCCTAAGTCTAGATTAGTTAACTCATGGGGTATAAACGTATATTTACACCATTTGATAAAAGTTATTTTTGTCATTTTTTTTTAAAAAATTATTTTTATGGCAAAAACTTTTTAGGTTTATCTACGGTATTTCTCTTTTAACTTTCGAATATTAGATTTTTTTCACTTATCTATTTAATATAAAAACAAACCGATAATTTTATATCAGTAAATAATTATTGATCAATCTAGAGTTTCAGATATTACTTGGTCTCCACGATTAAGATGAAACTAGAATTGACCCGCGCGCCCGCGCGGATGTCAGTTTTTTAAAGAAAAATGAAAAGTTTATATGTATTTTAAACTTTAGATTTTTAAACGTTTACCATGTTACATATATGCTTTATATGACATGTCTACATATAACATTTTTATTGTTTATATATATACGTTGTAGTTTTTGTTTAATATATTTAATTCCTTTAGTTATTTGCTTACATGAATATATTTGTATATTGTCAAAGTTGGAATATAATTAAAAACAATATATACAAACATATATAGAATATAATATATATTATTTGTTATACTGGTGAAGTGCTTTTGTCTTCATAGAATTTCACTATTATAGATCCATTTTGGTATATATATATATTAGTCGAGTGCACATAGACTCAATTATCATGCTAACAGATCGTATTAGTAAGATAATTTATAAGTAAAAAATGGGCCAGTTTATACATTAGAATAAGTCTTTTAAAATAATCTTTCAAATTAAATGGTTATGATAATTGACAAAGTAAGTAATGGGTCTCGAGTTTGTAGTTTCTTAACTAACCCCCTTGAAGTCTAACTACTTTTTTCCGGGGAAACACTATGTGTTCCTAACCATTCATCTTCCCTCGACTTTGTATTTATTTATTTTTTGTTAGTGAAACATAAATATTTATTTCCTCGTCTCATTTCATAACATTAATCCTATCACATAATCCCGATCGAAAGAATCACCTAATGAAACGAAAATTGATTTTCTGTATAAGTTCATGATTTCCATCTTCGTATCAAAAGGGCGTAAGTGGATTTGCTTGATCTCTCAAGGTTAGCATCTTTTGTTTTTCTGAAACGCATGAGATTTTGTTTTCAGATCCGTGTAATAATTGTTTCATACATATTGATTAGGTAATTTACATAGGCAAGGGTAATCAGTGATTGTTAAGATCAAAACTCGCTTTTTAGAAGGTCCGTCGAAGATTAATGACGATTATGTATTAGAGAAGTTGGATTGAATTAATTGCAGAATCTCATAAAAATACATGAAAGCAATACTTAGTTGAGATGTTTGTCCTAGATAATTACACATTTTTATTCATTGTATATGTTGGATCGAAATTATGTAGTCAAGTATTCACACAATTGGTTTGTTAATGTAATCAACTGAACTTTGTATCTATTTTGGTTTTGATTATGCAGACCAAGCAAAATCTAGGGATATTTCGTAGCAAGAAACTGAGCCATGTAATCAACATTATTGTTGGTCAGTCGGTTTAGTATCTAGTTCTTTAAGATTTAATTATTAAATTTAATTAGGCTGTGTTAGCAATGCTATAAAACGTTAGTGATAGTCCATTGTAAAAAAATATTTAGGGTTAAGTATTAATTGTAAAATTCGAGATTCCTATAAGGAAAGGTGTTTCATACATATTGATTAGGTAATTTACATAGGCAAGGGGTAATCAGTGATTGTTAAGATCAAAACTCGCTTTTTAGAAGGTCCATCGAAGATTAATGACGATTATGTATTAGAGAAGTTGGATTGAATTAATTGCAGAATCTCATAAAAATACATGAAAGCAATACTTAGTTGAGATGTTTGTCCTAGATAATTACACATTTTTATTCATTGTATATGTTGGATCGAAATTATGTAGTTAAGTATTCACACAATTGGTTTGTTAATGTAATCAACTGAACTTTGTATCTATTTTGGTTTTGATTATGCAGACCAAGCAAAATCTAGGGATATTTCGTAGCAAGAAACTGAGCCATGTAATCAACATTATTGTTGGTCAGTCGGTTTAGTATCTAGTTCTTTAAGATTTAATTATTAAATTTAATTAGGCTGTGTTAGCAATGCTATAAAAACGTTAGTGATAGTCCATTGTAAAAAAATATTCAGGGTTAAGTATTAATTGTAAAATTCGAGATTCCTATAAGGAAAGGTGTTTTTAGAGTTCTATTTCCAATTACTTCATAATTGGGAAGAGATAGGAAATTATATCATCATTTAAATCTGAACCGGATAGCACAGAGTCGTCTGGTATAATCATCTTGTACTCATGTTTTGTAGTTCAATATTGACCACCAGCTTTAGTTACGAAAAAATTTCAATAATTCTTCATTCTCCTTTAGGTAAAGCACGTTGAACTCGGTACATGTGAGTTTGTTTGTAAGTAGAATGGATTTTCTTACCCTAAAAAAAACCTGAAGGTCATATCTGATTCAAGTAAACATAAGTAATATAATGAATGAAATAAAAGCTATAAACAAAAGTTACCCATTGATCTGCTAAAACTATCTCGAAGAAATCATTGCCAAAAGATGTGTTTTGCTTCCATGAATGTAAACACTTCACTTTAACTCGTCAATTGTTTTTGTAAGGTTTTAGTTTTGTAAGAGGTGTAAAATCCGTTAGCTTAGACATGTTTAGGTTTTCTGTTTCTGTTGATATTTTTTGGAGGAAGGATAGATGAGATACTGTACTTGGCATTTGCACGGTAGGTTAAATAGGATAAAGTAAGAAATTTTTGGTTAGTTGTGATTTAGTCGCAAAATCAAACCAAATATGTTATTAAATTATTTAATATCTACTACTTATTTATTATAGAAAAATATCCTAGGATAACCCTAAAAAAAACTTGTCACCAAAATAGCCTCCAATAAAAAGCGCAGAATGACTTTTTGATCTAATTATTTTGGTTTAAATTCAACAATTTTTTTTTCAAATTTTAACATTTGAGTTTAAATTTCTATAAGTTATCATGGATTTATAGTATATAAAATACATTTTTACTCAAAAATGTTTGATTTGTTTTTCGCTATAATCTAATACCATAGAGATTTTAAAGACATATGCATACTAAATTAGTATTGATCTTTTAAAATAAAAATAACTGTATTTTCATTAGTAAAATGTATTAAAGATATGGATTGTCTATTTCAAAATACAATTGAATTTATCCTAACCTCTATTTATATCAGTATTGGGGTTTATTGTAAACTCAATTCATTTTTATTATCATTATTGAGGTTTTATTGTAAACCAACATAATATTTTAATAAATACTTAATAATTTAATATATATTAAAAGTTATGTTTGGAGTATTAATTTTATTTATATTTTAATTTCTTATAGATGATATGGTTAATAAATGTATTAACGATTAGTGGACTTAGTTTAAAGCTTATTAAGTTATTGTTATCTATTTGAGTTTCGGTTACGTTTTTAAAAGTATTATTTGGGCTTCTGACATCCAAATAGTTAAATATCTTTATTGTTTAAAGACATTCAATATACTTGGATTGGAAGAAAGGTAAACAAAGTCGTAGATAAGCTAGCCACGCAGCTAATTTCAAATCATTATAGTATCTATTTCATAACTTTATTCCCCAATGTATTACTTCTGATCTTCACCATATGTTGTTTCATATCAAACTTAATTAGAATTGAAGTTACAAAAAAAAATATTCGTTGATTAAAATACAATTGTAGACCATAAAAAGTCTTCCCCGGTTTGTTTGAGAAATATTATTGTATCATCAAAAAAAGGGTAACAAACTATTCCAAAATATTATAGTTATGATTTTCTTTTGTCATCAAAATATTATAGTTATGATTTAATTAATTCATGTAACATCAAATATAATAATGGTATACATTATCAATTATAATATTCATCGATACATACATATAATATGTTTCTTTATCAACGCATACTATTTAAATTATTTTTGTATTAGAATATCTACTTACTCAATTAGACCAAATATATATATATATATATATATATATGTACTTACTCAAAATAGCTTTACTCGATGCTGAGAATATGTGCATAAAAGTAGAACATTAACTATTTCTTGTATATTAAAAAGTAGAATATTTTAGGATATTTTGATTTGAGATATTCTAGGTTGAAAAATCTTGACTTACTAAATATTCAGAAATAAACTATTATATTAATAATTTCTATCAGATATAGTCAGAATAAGTTTTTGAATTTATAATACAGTTACACAACGAAAAGCAATATTAACTATTGTTCCTAACTAACCTGCGAATTTATGATCAACGAATTAATGGGATCCCGATAACTAATGTACAAAACTACAGTGTGTTTAATGTCAATGGCATAAGATTGTAATTATTGAAGAAAATTCAGGGTTAAAATTTATTTGTACTCCTGTTTTAATAGTTTAGATATTTTTGTGTGTTTTTTATTTAAGTTATTAAGTATAATTATTATTTTATTAAAATATCATATTAGTTTATCTAAAATATTAATTAATTTAATTTTAGTTTGTATTTTGAAAACTAGATCAAAGTGGTTAGTCGAACAAGATCAAATATTCACATTATTTTTAATATTTATTTAGCAACATCGCAAAATATTTTTCACCAATAAAACAATATTTTGTATCACTTATTTTATCAAAGCGCACTTATCAAACACATTTCATTTTAAAACATTTTATTTTAAAATATATTTATTATATTAATATATTATTTATATTATTTTAATATATTCTGTATTTTATATCTTTATTAATTTATTTATCAAATAATTATTCAATTCTGCAAATACGTATTTTCACCAATCAACATCAATTTTTACTTAAAACCGCATTTGTCCCGTACTGCACCCTAATTGCGCACGAACCGTAGTTGCATTGTTCCGCTTTTTAATTCTGCACCGTTTTTGGTATCAAATCCGCCGTCACCATTCGGAGCCCTAGTATCAAAGTTATGTTCAACCTCTCCACGAGAATCTTGCTTTTTGTTCTGAAACCAACACATCAAAGTCATTCACTGTCCACTCTGTAGTTTCTTGTCTATCGCGTTACATATATTTCTGTTTCGACATTTATCGATGGTCACACTCGATTTGCTGGTTTGGTAGCCGGGTCATATCATAGACATATTAGTTTCAATACATGTCCAAAGTCAGAGACGAAATACTAAATATTTTACTTCCTGGTGAAATTAGAGACGACTTGATAAATTACTCCCAATTTCTTGAATTCCCAATCCAACTGTCTCCTTGTTCCTAGGGATATCCATGGACACGGCCATGAGGCAGAATTTGAACCAACTCTTGTTGGTTAATTTTTGGGTTGTAACCCGAAAATTTGTGAATTATATACTTGGATAATAATTGAATCGCGCACGAGGTCATTTTCTTTAAAGAGTATTTCGATCATATTCCAAGCCTTTAGGTTACACAAAAGTCCTTCGTAGGATAAGACAATCAAAGTCACATTCTTGTTCTAGGTTAAGATATCAGAATAACATTTAGAGTTTTTATTGCTTATATGTGTTCTTCAAAAATCTTTAATGATCTTTGAACAATGAATCGTATTATCTCTCTCACTTACTAACCATTAGTTTATGATTTTCTATATTATAATTTCCAAAGCCTACTCCTCCTTATATAGAGAGTGAAGAGTTGCAACCAATCAATAGTTGCAATGGTTAAACCAAGAGTTGCAAAGGTTAACGAAGAGTTGCAATGTTTAGCAAATAGTTACAATGGTTAATCACCAATAGTTGCAATCTTTAATATTGTTATTACTAAAGGTTGCAAACATCAATAGTTGAAAGGTTTCATTTATATGGTTGCAATTATTCATACAAACAATTGCAATGATTCACATGATACATTGCACCTATAAACTTAAATATCTAACAACCCTCCCCCATTTAAGTGTAACCATAGATTCATTAAATAAATAATACATATATCAAACTCATGCATAAATGAAAATGTTACGAAGAATTGAATTTTATTTTAGTGTATTACACATTTCAAATGCCCAAGAATCAGGATGTCCTACTGATTGAATCCCTCAACCCATTTTGAGCACATGAAGATAATACACACATGTGTTTCCACACTACTCTAAATGTTTACCCGACACTATTATAAGCCATGTGTCCTAATTCATTCATGAATGTATACAAAGCTAAGTCCCAACTTATTGAAGCAGCATCACTTCACATTCATATAGGTAAATACTTTCAGTCATGCACCTACAAATGCACTTTTACAAAGTATATTAAGAATAATATTTCAAATTATCTCTTCTTGTAGGTCCAAGCACACACCTTGGAATGATATAAAAAATATGCTTCAATCTTTAAGTGTAGGCTTTCCACATTGAATTCAGCCTCTAACGTCGTATTAGAGGGGAATTGGGTATCCCACCATTAAAGATTTCAAATGGACTTTAAACTCATCCCTTAATCGACTCAGTTACCAAGTCTCTAGCTAATCATTTTGTCAAATAATATGCTACACTTTCTTTCGGAGCGAACAAAATATTGGTAATCACCCCGTGAATGATCAGCTCACATACTTCGCTATATCTAACGCCAGGTGTCGCGACTTACCATTATACACTTAGTTATAAATCTTAACTAAGACTTCTTCACTATCATAGATATAAACTGGTGATATTATTTCGGTCACAAGGAAATCTCGTAAATTAAATTCTCAAGCCAATACGCTTATTTACCAGCATATGCTAACACTACGAATTTCTATTCTATAGTCAAATTTTCATGCAACTTTTATCCTTAGAAGCCCATGAAATGGCACCTCCCCAAGCAAAACACTCAACCACTTCTAGAAGATTGATCTTCTATATTGATAATCAAACTTGCATCTAATACCCTTCTACCATCAAAGAAAATCTAACATATAACAAACCATAATCTATGGTTTCATTCAAGTACTCGAATTGTGATATTCTTTGTCATGTATAAGGCACACACTTCACACTCGCATTCCTTGGGTCACGTCAAGTTCGCATCCCTTTGGTCACGATCCGTTCACACCCCTTGGATCATCATACGTTCGCACCCCTTGGATCACGACACGCTCGTACCTCTTGGATCACGACACGTTCGTACCTCTTGGATCACAGTGCGTTCGCATCCCTTCGGACACGGCATGCTCGCATCCCTTCGGACACAAAATGTTTGGATCTCTTTGGTGACAAACCGTTCGCACCTCTAGGGTGATGAACCATTTGCATCCCTTGGATGATGCCATCTTCGATCATCATTAGCAATATTATTTAAAATGAAACTAACATACTTTTGAGAATATAGCAACATTGTATTATTCTCCATTGTTTCATCTTCTTACTATCTTCGAAAGTATACTCTCTTAAGCATTTACAACTTTCCAAACTGATGTTATCTCTCGCACAAATACACCATTCATAATTCACAAGAAAATACTCTTAAGATTGTTGGTTAATTGTTGGGTTGTAACCAGGAAATTTGTGAATTATATACTTGGATAATGATTGAATCGCGCACGAAGTCACTTTCCTTAAAGAGTATTTAGACCTATTCCAAGCCTTTGGGTTACACGAAATACTTTTGTAGGATAAGACAATCAAAGTCACATTCTTGTTCTAGGTTAAGATACAAGAATAACATTTAGAGTTTTTAGTGCTTATATGTGTTATTCAAAGATCTTTAATGAATCTTTGAACAAAAATCTTATTCTCTCTCTCACTTACTAACCATTAGTTTTCTGATTTTCTATATTATAATTTTCCAATGCTACTCCTCCTTATATAGAGAGTGAAGAGTTAACCAATAGTTGCAATGGTTAAACCAAAAGTTGCAAGGGTTAATGAAAAGTTGCAATGTTTGGCAAGAGTTACAATGGTTAATCACCAATGGTTGCAATCTTTAATATTGTTATTACTAAAGGTTGCAAACATCAATAGTTGCAAGGTTTCATTTATATGGTTACAATTATTCATACAAATAATTGCAAAGGTTCACATGATATATTGCACCTATATACTTAAATATCTAACAATTCTTGTGCTTTTGGATTGTTGTATAGATCAAATATATCATATGGTTTCTCTAGATGCTTAGCGTTTACATGGCTGCAATATAGATAGCAAGCATTAAGCAGTTTAGAAATGTATAACATACAAACAAACTGAACAACAAATTATCGATGCACAAATTCTTTCAATATCAATTGTTTTATTAGAATCACTTAAACAATCAATACGTATACTTTCTTATTAGACTTACTCATCAACTTCACATCTCATGAATCAACTTCCTCAATGAGAGCTGAGGAAAAAATAGTACTATCTGTATGTTTCCTAATAGCACCAAAACGATGGAGGTGGGTTTCCACATCGATCAAGAGTCTTATGATAAGAGCTGTGTGTTCTGGCAAATTATGATACTCAGTTACTTCATTAGTGTAGTTGAACCTTAGGAATTGCATGAGAACAATCAAAACTCATTTTTGGTAATCTCTGTTTAATAGAATTAGTCTCTCAAATGTTGCAGAAGCGAGTCATTGAGACAGAATCTGAAGCAATATGAAATATCAGTAGAAAGCCCTGAAGAAATAAGACTAAACACTTGACGTAAATATGACCCTAAATGTGAAGAGAACCTCGGTGTTGTTCCTTGTGTCATAGGTTGGTAATTTGTGTTTGTCTTGTTGTTAAATGCTGTTATCTGAATACCTTAATTTCATCAGTCTTTTGGAAATATTAATCAAGAGAAATACTGATTATATTTCAGGACAAAGCACCATTTTCACCTATGTAAGAACATAAACCTGCCTACTGCTACTCTCTCTCTCTCTCCCCCTTTTGAAGTAGTGCTTTGAGTTTGCTTTCAGATCCATCTTTTGCCTTATCGAACCACTTTTAGTATATTCAGTTTCTTTTGTGTTTCTGGATCCATTGGACTAAGGAATGCTTTGGTGTTACTCTAAACCTTTCATTAGATCTTGTTATATCTTGATTAACTTAGTATTGCATGCTTTTTTTTTCTCTGCTTCATATTCTTGGGTTGGCGTTGAAGAAACTATACTGCATACAGGTAGGTTCGTGAACAATCGTAGCTGCTTATTATTGACTACTTTTTGTTTAGTGGTTTGCTCATACTGTTATACACCATTATATACACTTATCAGGTAACACTTTTTTTGTGATGCAATTTGAATTGGATACATCAAACCTTATGGAGCAAATTGGGGCTATTAGATAAGAGCTTGACTGATGGTAAAATGAATAATATAAAAAGTTTCTCCAAGAAAGGAGAAAAAGAAAAGAATTACAAACAGAGAACCAACCCCATATGCAACAGAGTTTCTCAATGCAAAGTGGGAAACAAAATCCATCCAATAGAATACAATTCTGGACCACTCTGCATTTTTTGAGAAAGAAAAAAGAAGGGGCTCAACTGAATCCGTACATGTCAAAAGTCTTGTCCTCGGGTGGTCTCGGGTTGTTGCCACCTTCAGGCACTCTAAAGCTCTCCATCGGGGAGGAGCCGGCGTGACGGGAGATGGAGCCCAGTGTGGAGGAGGAACAGAGAAGTTAGAACCAGAAGCCTCTTGATGTAAGACAACAACATTAGGATTTGCTTGTGGTGAGTTTCCTGTGGTTCTTCGGTTTGAGTTATTTGCCAGAGGAGGCCAGAGACGGTGTGTATGATTGTTGTTGCTGATTCTTCATTGGTGATTTGGGCCGCAGAGATTCGATATCAGGAGTAGTCACAACTAGATGCGGTGCGTCTGGAGGTGATTCCTACCACCTCCTCCTTGCCACACTTTACCATCCTTGTCCGCAAAGTTCCTCACAAAAGCCTAATCAAAACACCGCAATATCCAAAACCAGTCAGCAGATCCTTACACTTCTTTGCATAGAGATCTAAACCCTCATGTAGAAATAGGTCAAATAAATAGATAGATGTCTGCAGAGTGAATATGAGAATTTTTACTTGTGATTCGAAATTTGAGGAAGAAAGGCCTTTTCCAACGGTAAGCCAGCCAGCTCGAATATTGTGATCTTCACCAAAAAGCTCAAGCCTTCGCCGACCAAGTACAAATGCTCTATTATCCTATACATATCTTCAGGCTTTCGGTCGAACCTGCAATTTTGCAGCATAGAAAGGAACAATTAAGCAAAATGGCTTGCAACAAAGCAGAGATACAGATTCACTAATTTACGTTTGCTCGTTATGACCGACTGTAAGTCTTATCTTTTTATAAATGAACCTGCTTACACGGTAAAGAATCAACGACATTCACATCAAAGTAACCGAGAACCAAAAGAGACTTAACGCTTTGTTCTAGAGAACCCAAAGACTCCAGTCTGGTAACCGTAGGTCCTAAACCAGTACCAAAACAATCTTATTTATACGAGCATTTCAACTGAAGTTGTGATTATATTGGACAAACTTATCATCAAGAGCCACTTAATAAGAAACTTGAAGCTGGAAGCAGTAGAAGAAAAAACACAAAGATGACAAGCAAGATCCACACAAGCTACTTTATCAAGCAAACACATTTAACTAACCGTAGGGAGGCTCTTCAGCAATAATCACATCAGTGTCAATGTTAGCATGGATAATATGTCCATCAGTGCTACGTCGAACAGTACCCTTTATCCCATCAAGCAGTGCTCCTTTACAAAGAGAAAATATAATAATAAGGAAAAGATATGCAGCACATTAATCAAACAAAGAACATTGGTAGGTCATATTAGACCTTGGGAGCGCTGAACACAGTACGAGAATCGTGGCGCAATGTTGGTGCTGCGTTACTTTTGTTGGTCTTCACCCAGCAAATGTCTTCACACCTTCTGAAACCCCACTGTGACACCCAAACAAAAATAAAGAAATATCAGATGAAGCGAATACTTATCATTAAATCCACAACAAGGAGCAAACCTTCTTCAGGCATTGGCGCCCTTGCTCTAGCCCAACACCATCACCAACCCAAAGGAAGACAAAGGAGGGAGTGTCAGCTATTGCCTACGGATACATGGAAGATTTTCCTTTTGTAAGACATGTCATAAGTCATAACAAATAAGGAAACCAACCTAACCACAGGGCCTACTCACAAGCCAAAAATTATATGTTAAGTACCATATCTACGTCTAACAAATGATACGCTACCCAATATTATGTCAGTGGTAAGCAAATACGAACATCAGCCAAAAATCTTAACCCTGTAGGGAATGTGTACCATAAAACACTAGGAGCAGTTAAAAGAGCATAGAGAATAGTTACCTCAATCTTAAGATTAATGATGTCCTCAAATGTCCAATACTCCATAGTATCCGAAACACCAGGAGCTCTATGGACATATTCCTCCACGGTGGGTCAACAAGAATAACATCAAACTTCGTTCCAAACAACTCCGGAGATAACTCAAGTTCATGCAAGTCACCTTTCAGATACATTGGTGCAGAAGCGGAATTAGATACAATCTCATCCTTCTTCTGTATGAGCTCCCTAAGCTTGGGATAGTCTTCAACATTAGTAAGCTCCAGCTCTCGGATGAAATTCTGGGGACGCATTCCCAGTATCCACAAAGTTCTGGGAATAGTCATTCTGCTCTCCCTCTCGAAGGAGCTTTCCCAGGAGGTCACCACCTCGAGGAGGAGGAACCCATCCCCCTGAATTCTTATCAGAAGGCATTCCACGTCCCATTGGTCCAGGAACATTGAATGTAGACCCGGAGAAATTAGGAGGGCCTCCTCTTTCAGAACCTGGTGGGTTAAAGAACATGTTTGGGTTTGGCGGAGTGCCAATTGAAGGAAATCTTGGGCCTGATGGTCCAGGAGGAAGCGTGAGAGAACAGGGTTAACAGGTAACATATTGCCATCCACTCCTCGGGCACCAGGCCAGACAAGCGCTGGGGAAAATGGAGGCATGAAAACAGGAGCGCCAGGAATCGGCGACATGCCAGGAGTAAGAGAGTGAATGGGGCTAGGTGGTGGCATTCCAAGGGTTGGCAAATGGTGGCCCATTATAGCAATTGAAATAGCACCATTGTTGGTTATCTCTGCCACCACCCCCACCTCTTCCTCTTCCACCCCTTGCGGGTCTGCTCCCTTTCATGCCGCCTTGTGGGAGTCTGCGGACCTCGGTTAGGCGTTTGCATAAAATTGGTCCGACCAGGTGTTGCACCTCTCTGGTTTCTTGCTTTAGCTCCTGAGTAATCAGAGCTAGCTTCACCAGCTTCGTCTCTTGAATCCTCACCATAATTTCCAAAACCCAGAAGTCTCACTTCTCTGTCTGTTGTCTTGGTCTGTTAACCCCAATCTTCATCATTATTACTAGGCTTTTGGGAGGTTGCTGAGCAAGTTCATTACCCCATCAAGCGGTTTTGGTTTGTACTCTCAATTACATCATAATTCTCGTTTGAAACACCGCCACTTGACAACGCTTTGACAGCCTCACCCCTGTTTCCATCTTTCCTACCACCCAAACGACCATGTGACCTCTCGCCTTCACTCCTTTCACGTCCTGCCTCGGATAATCACGTTCCCTGCCACGATCATTAATGCGAGTCCCATCTTTCTGGTCTTTATCACTACTACTAGAATGTCTTCTCTTCCAATTGTCCTTAGAACCTTCTTGATCCCTGTCTCTATCAGACCATCCATCATCTCTTCCCTGGATCTTTCATCTTTCCGGCTATATTTCTCCTTCTCATAGTCTGCCTCTGAATGTTCTGATTCTTGATGACGCCTTCCACTTCTGTCTGGTGTCTTAGACCTGCTAGACCGACACTTCAGAACCTTTCTTAAGAGGACTATCTCTATCATCTTCTTTAATGCCCCTTGTCTTACCCTTCTCCTCTCCTCTGCTACTTGATTTCAAACTTCTATCAGACTTCTAACATCAACACATTCATTACCAACAGGATTTTTTTCTCCGACAATATCAGAAAGCTTACTGCTTTTGTTGTGATCCCCTCTTTCACTGTCGGGAGCAGCAGCTTCATCCATCTCCTCCTCTTGCTCGAATCAGAAGAAGACCATGAGTACGATCCCGACCACCACTTTCTCTTTTGTCCGAACTCTTGGAATCGCGATCGTGATAATCATCAAGAGCCTTGTCTTCCTTGATTTTACTTCGAGAACTTTCAAGTTCCGATGCTTTTGAACTTAATCTTCGCTTCTCGCTTCTCTCTCCACCTTCCTGCTCTCCCCATCTTCATACCATGTACTCAGCTTTTCCAACGAACTCTCTTCTGGTTCTTCTTCATTTGCCTCTCTTTCCCTCTTTCTACAGTTAGGGTTTGTATATTAACGCCGATCAAATCGACGAGACGGTGATACCATCCACACTAAATCAATGGGCCTTCTTGGGCTTATGGGCTACATCTATCATATCTACGTTTTGTACTTTACTAATTCAGCTATATGTTTCTTTTGTCAACTAAACTTTATTAGTAACGAAATGTCAAAGTTTACAGTCTTTTTTGGGTAAAATGTTAAACAAAGTTTAGAGAGAAGCTTTCTCTCATCCCTCTTTTCAATCTAAATCTTTCAGAGGGATTGAGAAGATTATCTTTGTTATTTTATAATCCTTCGATGTTAGATCGACTTTTTGTTCAGCGTTGTTGGATTATATATTCGCTTTGCGAGTTTTGTTTTGTATTCAATCTCAGTTAAAATTGTTCTTCAAAGTTTTCTATCTTATTTGATTGAGATTGAGGTCAACAAATTTACCCTTTTCACATCTTTCCTTTGAATCCGGACAGCTTGGATTGAAAGCTTAGAACATCATTAGTGATAAGTTTCTTAAATTAAGTCTCTTAGCATTAGTTTTATTAACATTTTAACATAACATAGATTTATAATTAAAATTGAAACTGTTAAAATTTGACAAACAAACACGTGTAGAATGGAAAGATAGACGTCTCCTCTTCAAAAATCGTTTCTTTACTTTTCTCGTACTCTATTTCTTACTTTTAACTTTTATATTAAATATTTGTAGGTAGAGACTCTTTCATAATTTAGTCACCGCGGGTGCTTTTATATCACTGGTTTGTCAAGAAAGTTTTCTAAGAGAATCAATCTTCACACTTCTATTTAGCCATTGTCAAGCATAAAAGTGAAGTTCACTGTTTGAAATATGTATGGTGTTGTTTTGGATTCTTTCAGAATATTAGGGGGTAGAAATAGTAGTGTTGGCGCTTCGATGTTGGCGGTCGACAAAGCATGTTCCTGGTTGCTTTGAGGATTCCCAATTTAATTCTCTGTGATCTAAATTTTTCTAATTTAAGCTTTGTTATGGTGGAAAATCCATAACTTCGTAGTGGAAATCGAGAAACGACCCGTCGCCGTTCGTGGTTGAGAGCTCGCGGAAGACCAAGCGGTGGCGAGATTGCATGAAGAGTGATTGCCTGGATGACTCTCCAATTGCCACGTTGTTGAAGTTTTTAGTTGATAAACCACGTGTGTTTTAGGTTTTATACTTTGCATCCGTGTTGTGTCCCATTTAGATTTTATATCTTGTATCATCTGTCTTAGTCTTATGGCTTTATGAAATCAAAAATAGTTAGACAAAAAAAGTTTACAGTTTCAGTAAAATTGAGGACAACAAGGATACATAGACCAACAATTTTCATATAGTAAAGTTGTTTACTAATTTAGATTAGCGTGTTTGAGAATAGTCAAAGTCATACTCGACCACAAAAGATGTTGATACAATGGAGAAATGGTACAATATGTCGTTAAAGGTTATTAGAGTTTTGTTTTATATTAATATATTTCCAAGCGACTATAATCACCTATGGCGGGAACGCAATATAGGGCCCATGGAGAGAAAGCAATGCCATGGGCTCGTCTAGCTCTTCTTGTGGATAAGACAATCAGAAACAGATTAACATCTCTTTGCAATCAAGGGGCGAGTGAAGTATGAAGGAGGGCTTAGGTTGTGGTTTGCCACTCGACAAGATTGATCTTGATTGGTGACCAAGGTTCCTCAATTGTTTTTCCTTATTTTGATTTTCAATAAATAAGTTTGTTGTAAAAAATACTTTGGTTTTTTGAATTAATTTAACACTTATTCAAAAAAAAAAAAAAAAATATATTTCTTCTTATAATTTTTAATAATATGTTTTTGGTTTGAGATTCTTAGGACATCCACATTGGTGAAAGACTTTATAAGTCACTTAAAATATTATTTAGTTGTAAAGTTTTCTTTATTTACTTTTTATAAATAAAGCCAATAAATATAACAGTGGGATTTAGATCTCTTAACTTATTTAGTGAGTTTCTATACGACCAAACCATCTCTCTCCTCATTTTCACCTTTTCTTGTTTGTTTATTCATGAGAGACCCTATGAAAGACTCTCAATGCGGATGACCTTACAACACTATTAATGGCAATCTATAAATCAGTTTCTCACCATTATAATAATAAAAGTAAATAAAAATAGAGAAAAATAAGAATTCATGAGAACTATATTTTCAACAAGAATTTTTTTTTGATTTTCACGAGACCAAAGTCCAACATGGTTACTTTCTATTGGCTTACTTTTATTTTATTTTGATATGTAATTATAAGACTTAATTATGTTATTATATATATATATATATTAGATACCCATAATAGAGTATCTACCACTAATGATACTCTTACGTCTATTTTCTTGTGATCAATTATCCAAAAACTACGTTGTGATTACCAAGTTTATAAAAAGGTACTTTGAATCTCTCAAAATTGATGCATTAACATCAGATGGGTACATCCCACATACTGTGAGCGCGATGAAGCCACATACCGCTAAGCAAGTGGAATTGATGTTGAGCTGAAGGAAGCACATGACCATTAAAGCTTATGCCAACAAGCACCATAAGGATTGGAACTTTTCATAGGGGTAAATAGTATTTTAGGATGAGAACTTTTTGGAAAGTGGTATGAATTATGTCAAATACGCTAGGTTGCGGTACATGAGCTTGTTGAGATGTTTTAGAGGAATGATGTGATTGCATGTAGGTTGGAAGGCCAAAACAAAATTCATATTTCACAATGGGTTCATGGGTCGGTTTTTGCGCAAGTGGTTAGATGACATGAGTTGATTCTCCAAAAGACATGAGTAGATGGGTGTCGTAGTGATCATCAAGTATGGTTGAGTTTGTAGACCGCATGGAAGAGGTAGTTAATGCGGACAAAGACATGGATGATATTGGTTTAATGGAAAAGGAATAAGATCTAAGAGGACATTTGTATCTAAGTAAGATCAATGAACTGAGTTGTTTACGAATCCATTGGATTGTTAGGTAACGTTTATGGGGAATAACTGGATTGTCTGAGTTTTTTGGTGTTTTGTTTGAAGCTTCATGTGGAGGAATTTGTGGGTGAATTCCCTATAAGTAGGGAGAATTGTGATACCCCAAAACTCTAAGCCCCAAATTGTTTAGTTTTAAAGAGAAAAGCATGTTAGACCTATGACTTATTAAGGAAACTCTAGGGTTTCTCCCTTTTTCCTATAAAAGGAGGTGTCTTCTTCTTCTTTTTTCTCATCAGAGAGAAAATAGAGCAAAAACATGCAAATATTCCAAGCCATCAACTGATCCAAGCCCTGGACCTGAGCCGCTAGCCGGCCACCTCTGACGACCACTACCGGCGCCGACATCTCAACCACCATCTCTGATTTGTTTCCTCATTTTCCATCTTTTGTCATTGTTCGTCATATCTATTGTTAAGCCTCCAATCTGGCATCTCCTTCATATTCCTCTCAGCTATTTGTCATTGGGTGTGACAAAGATCATCCATAATCCCTTTTCCACATCTTATGTTGAGAGTGCAGATATGTGGTTGTTTTGGATGTTTTCTCCTCTCCCAGATCTAGATCTACGACGTCGAGTAAGGCTAAGGTGAGGACGTGGTTTTGAAATCTTTTCAGGTCTTATCATACTTTTCATGGCGTTAGTTCTTTTGTTAACGTAGTCTAGGAATTGTATGGCTTGTGCTAATGTGATGAATTGTTAAATCTATTGTTGATGTGTATTGATATGATGAGGAGAATGTTAATTGTGCTGATTGTGACGAAAAGCGCCTAGCTATGATA
>CAJHQP010010688.1:0-17750 GCA_905132765.1 Moricandia arvensis
CTTAATTAAAAATTTCCTTATGCGAGAAAGCTCATGAGGATCTAAACTGAGTTGAAACATATGGATATGCGCATGCTATATGTATATATATATTTAACATAAATAATGCAAAGAGTATAAAATTCAGATCCAAGATAGTTGAAGGGAGCTTCCACTGGTGTACCAAAGAGTCTACACCCATCAGCACATCATTATCCCTTGAGCTGCTCCAGATGACCTCTCGCAAGAACTATTGGTCTGCGTGTCTCAAGAGCAGCATCAATACGATCCTTAAAATTTCTACGAGGTACGTGTAGAAAGGTTACTTGATCTCTCTACAGATGTTCCTAGCAAGTGATCAACATTCACATGAATGACCACGAAAGTAGGAATCAAGAAAGACAATGTTAAAACAACACCGGAGCCAAAAACTGTAGCAAGGGCATGTGATCCTCAAGATCTAGTGGTAATTTTCTCTCCGGATCTGGTCTAATAAACACATTCTTTACAACTGGTGTAAGTCCTTGAGCATCATAGAGTCCTATCTTGTGAGTGAATGTTGCAAGGCCAAAAAGAGACCCTGGACTTAGAGCTGCAAAATTAGAAAAAGTGAGAGAAAAAATTTACACTTTAGAAACAGAGTTCACACAAAAGAAACCGTCAAATCCTTGCTTTAAATATATTATATGAAGAGACCTTCCATAGCAGCTAGCAATGCACTTCTTGTAAGCTAAAATCTTTCTGCAGGTTGATTAAGCAATAATGAGCAACACAAAAGTGTCAAATTTAATCAAAAGATGGCAATGAATACACATATCAGACATGTGAACTATTCTTGTGGACACCATGACGATATGCACAAGAATCTATACTATACTAAAAGCACAATATACTCCACAATGAGCCTATCCACGTCAGTTAATATATTCAGCCAATTAGATAGCGTTATTTTGCCACATCCTACCAAGTTCTAATACATTAAACCAGGCCAAGGCGTCTGGGCCACTAATAATACCCAGTGGTCAATGGAAGCCAATTTTAGCAAAGACCTAATCACCGTCGTCGTCTTATCGCTCCCTTTCTTCTGCTCTCGCCAGGTCTGTAATTAAAAAAGAAAACTCACTTTCTCGATTTTCATGAGATGGGTTTTGAGTGTTTTGTTGTTTTGGCCTGTGATCGAATTGATATAGGGTTTGATTTGGTTGGTGAAACTATGTGGATGCGTATAAGAAATGATAATGGATTCTGTTTTTTCTTTGTTATGGATAATACTTGGTCTCTCTACAGATGTTCCTAGCAAAAGATTTATCTGGGTTTGTATTTGTGAATGAGGGAGCAAAGGATAACATTTTTTTACTATGCCTCTTCGAAGATTGAATTATTTTTGCTTTATGTATTTAATCTTCATGACATTCTATTGAGACGTAAATCTTTTGCGTTTGATAGTGGTCTTCGTGAAGCAAAAATGATTGTTTTTAATGCAGACACAGAACTCATAGTGAATGGCTTAAGTTTTTAGAATTGTCTATTTGTTTCCCTTATGTATAGAATGTGCTCTGCATTGGTAATTTTAGCTTGAGTTTGTTATGACTTATGTAGTTCTTTATCGAGTTTTGAATTCATTAAGTTTATGTTTGAATGGTTTGAATTTAACTGCTTTATTTTGTGAGAATTCAACTCATTCTAGTAATCAGACCAACCGGACAAACCGGTGTGGTTAAGATGAATTTATCATGTAGAGATTATGACTAACTAAAAAGTATGTCTGAAAATAAAGATGATTGTTTTCAGTTTTATTTCATTTTTACTTTTTGTACATTTTCTTCCTTTTGGTCATCTCTTTTGGGTTTACCGCAACTTTTAGTTTTGTATTGAATTTTATTGTGTGGATTTGTTTTTTTAAATCCTGTGGAGTCTGATATAATGAATTACTCATGTTTGATGGTAAATTTTAGTTAAATTTCTACATATTTAATTAGCTAAACTTTTGCATTTACTGTTTTATGTGTCCAAACAACTTCACGAATTTCCATCAATAGCTTGAATAGTTCATACTTATTCTGTACTTTTATGTTACTTTGATTGGTAACTCTTGCGTATATTACTCACCTATGTTTCAATATTATTTCCTATGTTTCAATATAATGCATATTTTACATTTTAACATATATTAATATAACATGTAATAAATATAGTTTTTTTGTGATTAACTTTTCCATGTATCTAAACAATAAAAATATAATAAGTGCAGTTAAATTTTTTAAAGTTGTACTTAATCATTATGTTGATAAAACATGCATTTAAAATAAAAAATATTTTTTTTTAAAACAATTTTTTTATACATGTTACTTTATGAGATAGAATGAGTATTAACTTACTATTAAAGTGTAGAGGCTCTATTTCCAACGGAACTCATTCTTAAATAACACAATGTGAGGTTGGGAGAAAAAGCTAATATTGGTAATTGCACTACTTTATTTAGGAGTCTTATAACTAAAATACTTGATGTTTGACTAATCTGTGACGAATCTCTTTTATTTTAGTTATCGTTTTAGAGGTTTGTGCATACATATTAAAAATATTTGATTTTCCATATTTTTAAAATAAAAACATCATTACCTATAAATCTAAATACATTTTAACCTATAAAATAGAATAACATAATCCAATCATAAAACAACAATTATTTTGAAATAAAATTTTTACTCTACAACGAAAACTAAATTGAAATGGGGGGGAATACACATTTGTAGATCAACATTAGGCTAGTTTTGTTTTGGATAAAAGTATAGAACAACGCTAGGCTAGTTAAACTCGTATTGCTTTGACCCATTTGAGGTACCTAAAGTTGTGCCAAGAGGTGCACAAACTATTTTCCTCTTAATATTTACCTTCTGTCCATGGAATTTTCATTATATTTTCTTGGACTTTCAATTTCTTCCTCACTTTTAAAATATGCTTTCAATACTTTATCAAAAATGTCTTCAAGCTTATTCAGGCAATTTTCAACACTACACTATTTTAGTGTCAAAACTATACCATTTTAGTATGATTTTAGCACCAAAATTCTTTTCATCTCCAACCACAACACCAAATATCACGATAAAAGAATATTTTATGTTATTATATTATTAAATAAAATATTCTCTTGACTATTTAGTATTTTGATAAATACTCAGTATTCTTATAACACACACAAGTAATTATTTTTAATAAAACTAGAATAACAAATTTTAAACATTAATTATAATTATTAATAATTTTTTTGTATTTAAATCAAATTTTATGTATTACATTAATTAATAATTCATATAAACTAAAATTTAGAAAACACACAAAGATTTATAATAAGTAAATTTTAATATCACAATAACTAATTTTAATATGATAAGTAAATTTTTAATAAAAACTAGAATAACAAATTTTAAACATTAATTATAATTATTAATAAATTTTATGTATTTTAATCAATTTTATGTATTACATTAATTAATAATTCATATAAACTAAAATTTAGAAAACACACAAAGATTTATGATAAGTAAATTTTAATATCACAATAACATGACAATGAATTTTATTTGTAATTTTGTAAAAGTAAATATAATCAATTAAAATACTTAAACAAAAAAAAAAGAAATTCAAAGAAAAAGTTATTTCATCGCTAAAGTGTCACACTATATTTAGCGTAATAATGATGTAAAAAACAACAAAACACTATAATGTCGTTGAGTTTGCCGTCACGTTGGAGAAGAAACCTCAAATTTTAACACTATAATGGCGTTTTCACGCCCTCTTTGGAGATGCCCTCACATCTTTAAAGATGTTAGTATTTCATGTAGCTTAATCGAAGATAGTTAGATTGATTGAAGACAATTGTATTTTTTCCCCCAAAGCCTTGATCAGTCAGTCTAATCTCAATAGCTTGAATTTATGTGAGGGTTACTCTGTTTTGAGTGGCTGCTTCACCAGTTCATCTTTGCTGATGGCGGAGCTCCGTAGTAACTCTTCACTGGCTCCAAAAGAAGAAAGTAGCTTCTCATTTAGACTTGTGTTCATTACTTGTTGAGCGATCGTGCAACATGGTAGATGGCGTGCCATGGCTTCTTTCGTTTATGATTTTTCTTTTGTGAGCTTAAGACTTTTAGTTATACTAGGGCCGATCCCGGGCTACGCCCGGGTTGTTTTCCATGAAAATATATTTATGTTACTATTATTTCATATATAATGTGCATATTGTAATTTTTACATATACGCAAAAGCTAAGGAGTTAACTAAACATATGATTTAGGTGTTCTTCTATTTTCATTATTCCACCAACTTACAAATCTCTTCTCTTTGACCTTTTCATAACTGAAACCTGTCGGATATGTGTGTATATATATATACATACTTTAGGGGTGGAAGAAATTGAAGAGGTATGTAAGAAAGCATTTATAGCTGAAAAAGTGGAAGATAAAGGATCTATGAAGTGAAATGTAACGTCTAATATTTTAGTTTTTTGTATCTAGTTATTTCAGGTATAGGAATAAGAGCGTCGTGGAATAAGCTCACGCCCTTTAATTATTGCAGCTTATGTCGTATAATATCTTTTTTTCTTCAACTAAATTATTGATTCTTTTTTGTATCATATAACTTAAAAGATAAAGAATATTATGAAAGTAAGTTTTGGGTTTCCTCTTTATTTTTAACATGTTTTTGGATTTTAAATTGTATTATGATTTTCAGGATTGGTACGCAATGAACGCTAATAACATATCTTAGTAGCCATTGAATCCAAAAAAGTAATGTAGTTATGGCCAGTGGTAAGACATGGTCGTTAAGGAAGAATATGATGGAATCTCTTAGTACGGTTTTTTAATTCAGTTATCTTAGTAGTCACTGAGTCCAAGAAAGTAGAGTAGTTATAGCTAGTGATAAACTAAGACATTGTAACTTGCGTGATGAAAGAAATCTCTGGATTTTAATCAAATAAATATAAGCAGCCAAAGTAATGAGAGATTATCTATATACACGTGATGAAACTCAAAACATTTGACACCACAGTACCACACCCTACTATATGAACGATATGCTTTAGTACATGCAAAAGGTGATGGAAGGAATGTATGAAGCAAAATCCTTTAAAAGGTTTAGTTGACACCTTTGGTTTGAGCTACAACATGACCTTTTATGTTGTTGATAAACTGACACACCACTTGATAGAAGGTGCATGCTTCGGACTGATTGCAGCAGGCAAATACGACAGTTTCTTGAACTTATCCATCTGAAAGTGTTTACGGAGGAAAACATAAATTGATTAGTGTAGTTCAGCCGAATTTCAGAAAGTAGTGAAAGTTTCATCTGAGTATCCAAAACTATATGTATAAGCAATCAAAATTCTAAGCATCTTCAGTTAAATAATGAAGGAAACTATCTGATTTGTACAAATAAAAAAAAAAGAAGAATCAAGAAAGAACACGATACCACTTCATACCTCACTCGAGAAAATGGACATCATAAGTGTTCAGAAGATAATGACTTTAATCAACAGAATTCGGGATTCATTGCGATCTTGCATAACCACAACCTAAGTACAAATTCAAAATGTTTTCTGAAATCATTTCAAAGCATATATTACCAGAATATTGGTCGATGAATGGATTAATGGTGATCAAAAGGGTAATCTAAATATCCCGATTGGAGCTATATAAAGTTCCAATATATAAAGAACAAAATTTCTCCAAGGCTAATGTGACAGAGGTAGAGACGTTTTTGGAGATGATGGTAAAATAAGAATGACATTAGCAATGACAAACAACAGAAATTATCCTAGGCTAACGTCACAAACAAAAGTAGAGTATGTTATTACATTACCAACCGCTGAAAAAAAAATTGAATAACGTCACAATTAGCAGTGAGTATGTCATGCCAAAAGTGGAAATGATTACCTCTCAGACGTTTCGGTATGAGTGTTTTCATAGGCGGTGAATTTCTTGCAGAAGTCTTTTGCAGCCTTGTCTCAAAGGTAGAACTTCATAACATAACATGTCCACTGGAAATTTTTTACTGACGGGTTAAGTGCAGTACAGAGAGGTGCTGATCATAATAAAAGGAAACACATACTCTTGTGATTGCAAGTGAACCATAACATGCAGCTTGGTTGCTATTTCCACTTCTTCGAGAGTGGAAAGATCAATGAGAGACTGTCCTTTGACCAGCTTCATGTGGCCAACAACATCTATAACATTGTTCAGAAAGAATATAAGTTAAATGGGACTTATTAAACCTCATGTAAGTGAACCGTGAAGAAAGTAATAGGCAGGTAAACTATATAACTCGGAGATGATATAAAAGATTAGCGGCTTACCATAGACCACAGCTAGGATTCCACAGTTTTCTTTAAAATCCTCATGTGAAGGGAACCGGAACTGGTCTCCTTTTGGTAGTAAGCCGAATGTGCTCAAAAATGGATAGGACATATTTGTAAGAGAAAGAAACGGTTACGCTGTGATCAGTACCCCGATAGCCTTTTGTCTTTGCTTTTGGATAGTAGAAGTTCAAGAGGCTGTAGGTGAGGCAAGTATAGTTGAACACGGCCTGATGGAATGAACCCTTGAATCACAGTGACATGTCGGGTCAAAGTATTCAGTCTTTTTTTTTGGAGAAGCCGATGGATAAAAAATTTAGGAAAAGATGTGGAAAAATAATTTAGTAAAAGACAGGAACCTCTTGGTCGATGAAGAACATTTTCAGACCAATAAGGGTCTCTCCTTCTGCATCGTTCTATCCTCCCAGAAATGAATGAGTCAGAATCGTAACTCGAATTCAGATGGACCGGGTCAAAACGGCGGTAGAGTTGCCGGTGGAGAATGGTACTTTCCATCGACATAGTTCCAACTTCTTGACATGAAGTTTTGGGGTTTGATAGCAAGTTAAGACTATTGTGGTTTATACAGAAGGAGGAAGAAATGGAGGTGAAAGGATTTCATTAAGACGGTATTGAAGAAGACGATTGATTGATAGCAAAGGAGTCTCAGTAACGCAAATTGGATGAAGAGGAAAAAGAGAAAACGAATTGGATGGTGATAGCCGTCTACAATATCAGTGTATTAGGGTTCCTTGCGTGGGTTTGACTGGGCCGCAGATAAAAGATAATTAATAGATATTGTGCTTTTCTAATTGAAAATGATTTGGGCCTTTAACATAGATATGGAGCCCATACGCATGGACTTATCAATTCTACCGAGAAAGTCAATATGACGTGGTAGTTTGGGCATTTAATATTGGCTGATTTTTTGTGCTGAGGTGGATAACCTGTTTGGTCAAACTCCAGGGAGGTTGTATGTAAGGAAACAAATGAAACTAAATTCCGAGAACAGAGATTAGTTTTAACTCTAAGGTTACTGAAATAATTTCTAAGAATATCAATGAATACACAAATATGTAAGCCAGATTTCAGTCACATGCCGTTCATGGAACAAGATAAAATTGTTACACGAGCATCAGTCAATAGATTTTCTGACTTTATATATGTATCACACGCTTTCCATGGCAATAGGTGAGGGCTCGCCAATGACGCAACATACTACTGGAGCAGACTAAACGCAATCCAGAGGCAAGAACTTGCAGTTGCTGATCTGTCTTCGCTGAAGTAATTGCATTTCTGAAGTTCTTACTAAAGTTCACCTCTTGCTTCTCGACCAAAGTCAAGCTCTTCTCCATCGGAACCATCCTTCCTAAGTGAGCATGTATGTTCGATATAATGTTGTGATTAGCATCTTTTAACTGCCAGATTAAGAAATGATATTAGTTGCAAAGTAACTCCGGGACTGGTTGTTATCTACTGCCTGCCTTTCTTATTCCCAATATACAAAAGAATCATTGTTTACTTTTTACAGAGTTTTTGAAATGAAGGGGCTTGGCTTTCAAATAAACATTCAACATCTCATATAAGATATAACAAAAGAGAAAAAAATAAACTATACATGTCTCCCCTCAAGAGTAAAAACTGATAAAAGCCAATAACGCAAGACCGCATGAAGCATTTCCCTAAGAAAAAATGCCTTTAAACGAGTGTCACAATGACTCACACAACTCAGCTCATCACTACACAAACCCGACATTCCTCCCAACTTCATAACTCTTTAATCACCACTGAAATCATGCACATTATCCCAGTATATCAAGTCCCAATATTTAAAAAGATAAATAATTTCTACGAGCATTGTAATAATCTGGTTGTTCTTAAAATGAAAGTTAATGATTGCAAATAAAATGGCGAATAACAATATTTTCTTCAAATTCCAAACTTTTAAAGTATTTAAATCATCCAGTATTCTCTTATGAAATTATTATTTTTGTATGAAAGTTTATTGAAATAAATACAAGTATTAAAAACATCCTCATAAACTGGTTTAGATAACAATTTCTTTTTGTTATTTTGGTCAACACTAGAATTATATATTTATCCTCAATATTTATGAGATATAGATAATTTAAAATAATAATTAAGTTAAAAACTGTTTATTTTCAGGTTTAAACGGATTAATTTTGGACAAAAACCAAGAATCAGGTTATTATTTTAGAATTTGATTAATATATATGTTTTAGATAAAAAGAAATTTTTTAGAATAATTAACTTTCACTATTACACTAACTCTCGGTTCTCCAAAGAATAATTTTTTAGAGTATTCACGGATATTAAGAATATAATGGATGTTTATAACTAAATTAAAGTTTATTTTACAATACATTTTCTAATAACTATCAAATCGTATTTAACTAATTCAAATATTCCAATTAATATGTATCTTATTAGTTACCATAAATTCTAGAAAATATAACATTGTAGAAAAAAAAAATCTAAAAATTCTTCTTTCGGAAACGAAAAGAAAACTATCTTTCTCATATATTAAATAGCATAAAAGTTTACAGTTAACAATAAATGGGAAAAAATTGTGACGGAAAGTTACAAATATGTAATATAAGACACAATTACAGTCTACAAACAAGAGACTAAAGTTCAACAGTTTAATACAAGCTATTGACATAGGATTATGATTTTTAGTGCAACTAATGTAAAGAAAATTTTAAATATATTTTTTTATAATGCACAGTCCGCGCATAGCGCGGTTAAGCAATCTAGTTATTGTAACGAAAACATTATCATAGTTGTGGTTTAATTACTTGTTTGTTTTCTTAAATGGGCCCATATTTAAAGTTACATAATGGGCTACGTATAAAGTTGGCCAATAATATACTTAGGCTGGTACTGCCGTTGTTTTCGTGACGAAAATTATTCTGCCTACTGATGTTCTGCGTTTTATCACAGGCCAATTAACCTAAGTGCACGCTACCACAATCGAATGGTATATCAATGCAGCACTTTAGGATCGAATCCACAGAGAACTAATGATCTATAACACTAAGAATACACAAATTTTCCTAATCTAAGCAAATAAGGGAAGATGGTTGATTTGTAACAAACTAAACTCCTAGAATTATGAACAATGTGATCTCAAATTCAAACAAGAAACAAGTGCAAGAATCAAACTTTAAATCAATAGCTAAGGATAGATCCATGGGCAAGATCATCGATATCGGGTGATCAAGATTCAATCTAGGATGCTCAAACAAAACAATCAACAAGTCTATAGGTCTAAATCTCGTTCAAATAGACTAATCCACTCCCGTGACAATAGCCCCTATGCTAATCATGAATTAGACATCAACTCCCGTTGGCCTTACCCAATCAAGCATGCATAAAACACAAGTCTACTAACCACTAAACATCTTGACAACAACTCCCGTTGGCCAAGCATGTATAGGACAATACTAGGTTGTTCAAGCATTTCATCGAACACCTTCCGGGCGTAAAACTACTTATGATCTAGATTAGATTTCCCAACCTTAACCTAGCATTAAAATCACCTAATAAGCCATAGAACAAAATTAATCAAGCAAGAATCATCCTAAACATTCACCTAATCACCCTAATCTACTTAACCCATGAATCTAAGAATGTTTACTCAATAAACTCCATGATAAACCATAAATCTATGTGAGATTCAAGGTTAATCATGTAAGAGAAACAAGATAAGATGAAGTACTTCCTTAGAAATCAACAAAGATTCAAGCTTTTACAATCCAAAATAAGTTCTTTTGAGAGAAAAATGAGATATCTTAGGGTTTTGGGGGTCTAAAACTATATGTAAGAAGGCAAAACTCGAGCTGGTTCGATCCCATAAACCAAGGTTAAACCGGAATAAACCGGTTAACACTCGATTTTGTGCCTTGTCTTCTTCATGAAACACAAAGAAAATACTAGAAAAAAATAAGTTATTCAAACTAAAAGAAGAACAAACATGTAAAACTAGAAAAAGGAACATTACTAGAAATTAATAATTCTCACAAAATAAAGCAGTTAAATTCAAACCATTCAAACATAAACTTAATGAATTCAAAACTCGATAAAGAACTACATAAGTCATAACAAACTCAAGCTAAAATTACCAATGCAGAGCACATTCTATACATAAGGGAAACAAATAGACAATTCTAAAAACTTAAGCCATTCACTATGAGTTCTGTGTCTGCATTAAAAACAATCATTTTTGCTTCACGAAGACCACTATCAAACGCAAAAGATTTACGTCTCAATAGAATGTCATGAAGATTAAATACATAAAGCAAAAATAATTCAATCTTCGAAGAGGCATAGTAAAAAAATGTTATCCTTTGCTCCCTCATTCACAAATACAAACCAGATAAATCTTTTGCTAGGAACATCTGTAGAGAGACCAAGTATTATCCATAACAAAGAAAAAACAGAATCCATTATCATTTCTTATACGCATCCACATAGTTTCACCAACCAAATCAAACCCTATATCAATTCGATCACAGGCAAAACAACAAAACACTCAAAACCCATCTCATGAAAATCGAGAAAAGTGAGTTTTTTTTTTAATTACAGACCTGGCGAGAGCAGAAGAAAGGGAGCGATAAGACGACGACGGTGATTAGGTCTTTGCTAAAATTGGCTTCCATTGACCACTGGGTATTATTAGTGGCCCAGACGCTTGGCCTGGTTTATGTATTAGAACTTGGTAGGATGTGGCAAAATAACGCTATCTAATTGGCTGAATATATTAACTGACGTGGATAGGCTCATTGTGGAGTATATTGTGCTTTTAGTATAGTATAGATTATTATAATTAGTTACTCAATAGTCTCACTTGTCAGAAGTCCAACCCAACTACTAGTTCCTATTTCCTAACGCTGCATGTTGAATGGGGTTGCAGATATAATTTACCGCAGTCGTCGTTGACCACTGCATTACACTTGTGTCATTGCCCCCAGGGGCGTCCCTGCCATAAGCTTGTGCTTTAGGCCAAAAAGTTACTTCTTTTTTTTTTCCAAAAAGGTACTTACAAATTTGAAGGGCTACACTTTTTGAAAATGATTATACTTAAGTGGCTAAAAACAATAATTTTCACTTTTCGTTTCAGTTAAGATTTTACATCTTCAACGTTATGGTTTTTTTTTTGGGCAAACAAAAAAACGTTATGGTTTATGTTGGACTTGTAATGTTCCTTTTTCTAGTTTTACATGTTTGTTCTTCTTTTAGTTTGAATAACTTATTTTTTCTAGTATTTTCTTTGTGTTTCTTAAGATTAATAATAATAGGTCAAACAAAGTAGTTTTATTAAAATGTCTATTAATAATCTAATATTCATCTAACATAACTAAACTATTAATATATCACTATATTTAAATAGAAAATGTTATACTTCCTCGGTTTATTAAAAAGTGTCATTTGGATACATTTCAGGGAGATTAAGAAAAATATATAATAAATTAATATATTATTATTTAATGTATAATTAAATAAATAAAAATGCTTAGATAATAATTTATTGTTATTTGAAAAATTAAAAAAAAAATAATGTATAAAATTACATTGAAAATGTAAAATAACACTTTTGAAACAAAATAAAAATGATTTTTTTTTTAAAAGAGAGAGTATATGTTGAATAAAAATATTTTAAAATTAAATATATATATAGTACTCTATTTAAATATGATTTAGACCACCACAATTTATTGAGACGGTACTGATTGCATGTATAACTAACTGATAGTTGTAGCTAACAATTTTTCTCAACATTCAAACTTCTTATCGTACTCTATCAAAACAACTCCATATGGTTGAGATTAACCTTTACACTAAATTCATCTTGCTAGTTTCACTTACTCGTACTGACCATCTGCATGATATCAGAATTCACATGACTGTTAGTGAATCTTCCGGTGCCTACAAATATATGATGAGATGCGAAAAAGGTTGAGTTTGACATTCACCAAAGATTTCATAACATAATTGTTTTTTGTTTGGTCTGTTTAAAAACCCCGAAGATTTAGGATAACTAAAGACGAGTATAAGATAAAGGCAATAAAATATATAAAGAGTAAAGGAAGATAAAGTACAATTTCAATAGAAATTAGAAAACCGTTTATTCTAAAACGAATAGATAAGGAGTAAAGATGAATGGATGATATATTATAATTTCATCAATAGAAATTAGAAAGCCGTTTATTCTAAAACGCCTCCATCATTATTCATTAATTTGTCGTTCTAGGATTCATCGTTTGGTTAACAGAAAAAATTGGCTATATGAGGCTGCTTTTCAATCGTGTGAGGCAAGAATTATGAACTTTTAGAGCATTTTTCTCGCAACCAAACCATATTGACTGAAAAGAATTGCATTTAATAAAAATGATATCAATTTATAAAAAAGTTGTGAATTGGTATATAAAATATTTATCAAGAAAGTTAGTATATAAGTTACTGTATATATGAAAACAATTTCATGCACAAATTTAAGAGAGGTTGTTATAAATTCCATAGTTATACATGAGAATTATTTAATTAATAAGTCAACTTTTAGTAGGGATGTTTCTCTAAATGAGTTACCTCGCTCAACTCAGTTGAGCTCATGATGAGTTCACATCTTTCGTAAACTAGTTTAACTCGGCTCATTTATTATGTGAGCCTCAATATGGAAACTCGAATTCAAATCTTGATCACTAGTTAAATGAGTTAGTTTGCGATCTATTAAAAATAAATACAATAATAATATAAAAATAAAAACTTAAAATAATAAAATAAACTTTAAAACATAATTTAAAAGTAGATACTAAAAATTGTTTTAAAATATGAAAATAAAATACTTAATTCAAAATCAGTGAACTTTAGATGAAACAATAACCTAATATGTGATTAGAGAAGAGATTTATATGATATATGTATTTTCCGGCAAAAATCTTAGATAAATTTCTTATAACATAATTTATATATTATTTATATTATCTTATAAACTAAATTTAAAAGAAAATATTTTTAATATACATTAGAAACTCTATAAAATAATAATAGATAAATTAAAAACATTATAAATTAATAAATTTCTCATATCTCAAATTGGTCCGGTTCAAAAATATGACACAAATCGATAAAATAATAAGATATATTTTTAGAAAATCCCATGTAAATATATAGTCTCATTAAAATTATAAATTAATAATTTATATGTATATATGTTTTCTATAAGTACAAACCGACATCATATTGTTTATTTTACAATCATAATGAAATTATCTTTATATTTCCTGACACTTAATATATTTTGATGAGATTTAGTAAAATCATATCTAAAACCACATTTAAATTCCATGAAAGATATTTGTACATACCAAATAATAAACTAATATAAATGTCAAATTTTGAAAATTTAATTAATGCATACACACTAAACCGATTTTTTTTATTTCAGCATAACATAATCTATATTCAAATAAAAACATCTAAAAAAGAAAACTTTGTATAAATTAATAACTCCATAAATTAACATCTAACGTTCCAACATTTTTAATGTATAGAGTTTTTACTGTATAAGTATATATAACTCCAAAAAAATCAAGCTCATCATCTAACTCATGTTTATTAAAGCTCATTCATATAACTCGCGAGCTAAATTAAGCTCGATCACTGAACTCATTGAATAATGAACCTAAAGAACATAATTCGTGTTCATGAAAGAACTGAGATGAGCTGAACTAGCTCATGAATTGGAGTTCATTTTAAGACCCTTACCTTTTAGTTACATAATAAATAAGATTAAAAGGCAACACAATCAATTAGGGCTACAATTATCTTTATTTTTTGTATGTAATAAATCTTGAAAAATATTTAAGTTCTTCAACGATACATATTATAAAGAAAAATCGGATTTTAAAATTTTGAAATGATATTAACACGCACTTTAAATCTTAGAAAGTTTATCTTGCATTTTTAACCTTCAAATGAAACTTTTACATATGAAACCTTCAACTACATTTTCTGCTAAAAAGATGATATGGCATGGTGATGGGGCAAAAAGTGATAATGTAACAAGATGACTAGATAAATACTGATGACATATAATTTAGTTTTAGTAATAGTTCAACTAAATTAGTATTTATAATTTATTTCAAAATCAAAGTACCAAAAGTAAGAATTTTAAAAGGTTACAAAACTATATTTATAAATTTATAAATTAAAAGAAAAATTAACGAGAGAATATTTTTTGAAATTTTTAATTTTAATAAGACATAGTATGTCATGCTATAAATTATAAAATATAAAAAAAGCATCACAAGATTAATTTTAAAAACATAAGATAACTTTTATGTTTTTGTTAATACTATTTCTCCGAGTTGATACGAAATTAACCAAAAATGAATTTTCTCATTTAACAATAGATCTTAAAATTATTTGTTTACTATCTCCAATAAAATTTATTTTCATAATAACCAGAAATTTTGAGCTTCACATGAATATAATTATTTGTTTACTTCTCCAATAAACATTTTTTATTTTGAAGAGGGAATACCCTCAAAAGAAGGGGTTGATAGTGTGTTATTTCAGTAACCACCCTCAAATTATTTTAGACAACAAAATAATCAAATAAAAAAACTAGAATTACCAAAAACATCAAAAATAATCTTATGTTTAAAAAAAATTTATAAAACTAATCTTGTTATATTTATATTTTATAATTTATAGCATGGAATATTATGTTTTTTAAATTAAAAAAATTCAAAAGAAATAGCTATATTGTTAACTTTTTGTTTTTTTTTAATTTTTTAAAGTTCTAACTTTATAGATACAGTTTCTGTGACTTAAATAATTTCCTTTTAAGTATTTAGTTGTAAAATAAATTATAAATACCATTTAATTGAATTACTACTTAAATAAAATCCACGTTATCAGTATTTATCTAATAATCTCGTTACATTGTCACTTTTTGCCATATCACCATACTATGTCATCTGTTTTTTTTTGCAGGAAATATAGTTGAAGGTTTGATATGTTCATGTTATTAATTTGAAGGCTAGAAATACTAGTGAAAACGTTCAAGTTTTAAAGTGTGTGAAAATTTCACTTAAAATTTTAAATGTGATTTTTCCACATTATAACTATACATTTTTGTTAAAGATACATATTTAAATTATACTCCATAATTTTATTTTATTTTAAAGATAAATTTTATTTAAGTGATCACAATATCTAAAAATTCTGAAAAATATATTTTCTCTCATATTTTGTGATATCCTTTTAAAGTTCATAGATTAAACGGCTCTGATATTGGCTTTAAACATAGCACATGGTTTCACGTTGGTTACCATTACTATATATCACTTTTTCCATACAAGAACTCAAATATTTCTACGTCACTAATATTAGTATCCCTCACCCCAACCCAGATAAGATATCACTAGAGAAATTGATATAAGTATTGAAGATACATAAACATGACGTAGTTATTGTACTAATTAGGGTCGACGATTGATTTCTCCAAATACAATACCAAATTCTCACCGAACTATAAGCTCGTGTCAAATGTCTTAATTTAAAAGTTATAAACTTCACAAATAACAATTCTAAATTTATTTATCTCCAAACCGATAATTTAAAACTTAGTTAATCATAGATTATGGTTTTACTTAATTATTATTAGCTAAATAATTTAAAACCGATTAAACCAAACCAAAATTCATTTAGAAAACATTTTTATCAAAAAGAACCTTCATCGATCTCTCTCACACTCTCCAGTGTTGTTATATTCATATATTTCTTGCAAACATAGCTTCGAAAGGTGGTGGTACAACTTCTGAATCTTCAAAGGTATGTTATTTGTTGTGTGCATCTATTCATATTCATAAGCACGAAATTTCTCCTCTGAAGTTGCAAAATTTTGATCCTAGATAAGTTCATATACATTTTGAATTAGTTTTTTTGATAAAAATGTTTTTTAAATAAATAATTTGGTTTGAGATAATGAAAAATACACTCTATAACACACAAAAGTTCAATAATTCATTCTCTAACTAATTTACCTAAATAGTTATAATACAACATGTATTTTATGTAATAATGTCATTCTACCACTAAATACAACCCACACAACCTGCTGATAATAATAATTAAAATAAACATTAAGTAAGTGACTTAGTAAATGTGGCCCATAAATTATTCTCACATTCGGCTGATTTCTTTCTTTTCTTAATCTTCATTTCCCTATCAAATCTCCGCTTCTTCATAATTCGTACGAATACATAAACTTCTGATTAATCTATCTCAATCACATGTACATATATATTCGACTTAATCATCACCACCGATTATTTCATCGTCGCCACCATATTCGCTCCACCATCATTGTTAGCATTTTTTATCACTTCTTCATATTGTCCATTCTCTCTTCCACTTTTTTGGTAAACAACAAAATTTCTTCTTCTGCCGCTGTAAGATGCATTGTCTCATCCGCTCCATTGCCGTCAAGTTCACTCGTCAAGTTCACTCGTCAAGTTCACTCATCTTCAACCACCGTCAGTTACTAATATTTGATCGAGTAAAATTATCTTTTCTGTTCTGTTCTACGATATATACACATAATAGAAATGAAACGTTTTTTAATATTCCACATATAACATTGAATTCACCATCACTAGTTATTTCATTGCCGTCACAATCTTCTCTCCACCACCGTCAATGGCATCCGTGGCTCCTCACCTTCGCCTCTTTATTTTCGTCCTTTACTATTCTATCAACTCCACCTCCATTCATTCTATTTGTAGTGAATTATTTACTTTTTACTATTTTATTTGGTGCATGTAGAATAGAATTGTATTTTACAGTAAATAAACATGTTTTATATATTTTTATTGTACCATTATCAACTGTTTTATAGTTATAATTATTGATCAAAACCAAGAATATAGAATGACAACGTATTAGAGTTGAATCTCGATAATTGTGTGGAGATAGCAGTTGAATCATGTTCAAATTGTAGTGGTAGAAATAGAATAGAACAATGTTCTTCATATTGCAATACAAAACAAGAATTGCAAAATCAATTTGATCTTCTTCTCAACCACTCCTGCAATAGAATTATAAAATGGCAAAATTCAATTCTATCTTCTCTTTAACCACAACTATACAATGTATATTTACACAATTTTCTCTTATTCTATTTATACTGATTGTATTTTACATTAAAAATAAACTCTATTACAAATTATAAAAATAGTTTATCATGATATTCTTTACTATATGTGGTTAAATAAAACACGGTCTCTTTATTTGATAGCAAACGTGTGATGTCGGCCTCCTTGTATGATCTAATAGCAATTAGTGTCACTTTATTTATGGCCACATATATATATCTCCAAACGTCGATGTCTTC
>CAJHQP010010689.1:0-17750 GCA_905132765.1 Moricandia arvensis
GGTTTTGGCCCTAACTTTGCACATGGCCTTTAGTGGTCCATTTCTCACTTCACGTTTAAAACTGTACAGCAGCCTTCTCCACTAGATCCTCCAAGCTGTTGTAAGTCACCACACTACATCAGCCACGAAGATCAACCCGCATCCCATCTAAGAACCTCCTGATCAAATCCTCCTTAGTCATGCTATTACCGGCAAACCTGCGGAGTCGACTGAACTCCATCTCATACTCCCTGACAGTCCTAGTACCCTGTCTCAGATGCTCAAAGTCGTTTTTCTTCTTGTGCAGGGCCTCCCTAGGAAAGTACTTCTTGTCAAAAGCCTGGAGGAAAAACTCATATGTCAACTCCCCTTGATGTAGGGATCGCACTCCGTCCCACCATGCTGCGGCATCTCCACGCAAATATAACACCGCAATATTAAGGCACAACCGTAGTGGGCAATCGATGGTCTCCAGACATGTCACCAACCTATGTCTCCAATCATGAGCAATTGTAGGATCTGTGGTCCCTCCGAACTTCTCTAAATCTACATGTTTCATCTGTCCCATCACTCTGAGGAGTGTCTCATTACCCTCTGGAACATGCACTGGAAGAGGAGGTGGCGGTGGTGGGACCTGAAAAACCCCTGGAACCTGCTGAACGGGGGGCTGCTGACCCGGAATCTGTGGTCCACCATGAGCCTGAACTGGTGCAGCCTGTTGCACATGAATCTGCGGATCCTGCTGCACCTGAACCTGAGGACCGCCGGGTCCCTGTTGAGCTGCACCCAACTGTCGTGCAACCTCCAGCGCAGCTGCCTGAGCAGCCTGTCTAGCTGCTTCCTGGGCAACCTGCTGCACTACCTCCTGTGCACCCTGACGAGCAGCATCCTGAACAGCCTGTCGAGCTGCATCCTGCACCATCTGCCTCAAAACATCCTGATCAACTGGTGGAGCCGTATTCTGCGAAGCTGTGGGCGGTACATGCTCGTCTCCAGCCTCTCGAACATCCCTGGTGGTCCGAGGACGACCAATTGCCCTCCGTGGTGGCATCTGAAAGAAAAACCAAAACGATCAACTTTAATTGGAACCGGATACTAACATCATTCTCGAGATAATACTAACGGAAAGGTGCATTTTATTTTCCTTTAATAAAATACCCAAATTCCAAAAAACGTTTGAAAATCGTCTAAAACCGATTAAACAGAGTCTCCACGAATCGCCATCCCGGGTCGGAGCCGGGACGGAACCCGCTCTGATACCAAATTGTGAAGCCCGCATTTTTTCGAAATAATAAAATAAATAATAAACAATAATAATCTCTTAAACTCCATCATTAATACTCATAAATAATCTCCAAACACCATAACTCCAGATAATAGAATAAAATCCGAATAAAAGTCGATAATATCATAAAGTAGGTCTGAAAATAAAACGAAGAAAACAATCCAAAAGCACCATCCCGGAAAGATCACTCCTGATCGTCAGTCTCACCTGAAAGGGGAAGGGAAGAGGGGTGAGTAACGGGGAAGTCACTCAGTGAGGTATGGGATGCTAAACACGTAAAACACTGACTTAGTAAATAGAACTCCCACTATGGAAGTTTAGTTCTAACATGAACAAACACGATGCCTAGAGCACCACACAAACAATCAATGCGATGATAGCACATAGCTAATCCATATGCCCCGCATCCTCCTCTACGGATATATTTCATCATAATATGCGTCGTTAGCCCAGATATCTCTAGACCCCCGCCTGTAACCTCTATGCGTCGAATGCAACCGTCTCTGCATGGCGCTCCAAACAAATATGCGTCGATAGCCCAAACGTCTTTGAGCCCCCGCCCTCAATATGCGTCGATAACCCAAACGTCTTTGGGCCCCCGCCTCAATATGCGTTGATAGCCCAAACGTCTTTGGGCCCCCGCCCTCAATATGCATCGATAGCCCGGATGTCTCCGGACCCCCGCCCTCAAATATGCGTCGATAGCCCGGATGTCTCCGAACCCCCACCCTCATCACATAGTCCCTACTCATATCTATGTATATACATACATATATATGTACCGTCACTTAACATCACCCAATCATATCAATAATTTAATCCTCTAGACCCCTAGTTTCGGTTTACAATGAATGAACTAACTACCACGCAAGACTCAATTTCAAACAGACGGAACATGTTTCGAAACTAAACGACAATAGAAAGAATTCTATTATTGGTTCGGGATTTACGGAATAGACCCTCACCTTAGCAATGTGGAAAAGTGGTAGATGTGAACTCCTGGGGCTCAAATAGACTCCAAATCTGAAATCAGGGCGAAAAATCGAGTCAGAACGCCCTTCGAACGGTTAAAAATGGATCACCGGTGATCTGGTCAAAAAGTTAACTCGCTGGTCAAAGGTCAACCCGGTCAACTCTGACCCAAGCTGGTCAACCCTTGACCAGATTGAAATCGAATTGAACCAACCGGTTTTCCTTAACTGGGTTCGGTTTCAATAGGACCATAATCAAATCAATTTCGATCCGGTTTAATCCTAACCAAAATTCAATTCCAATAACCAACCGGTTTAGCCATACCAAAACCAGATCAATTTAAACCACAATTGATTAAACCGGTTGGCTTGACCGGTCAACGAGTTGACTCGCTGAGTTGACTCAGCCGAGTTACCGGGTTACTGGCAAGTCAGCGAGTCAACCGGCGAGTCACCGGCGGCGGCGGAGGCGCGGCGGCGACACGGCAGCGGCTTCCCGGCGGCGAACGGACGGTGGTCGGAGACGGCGGCTCCGGCGAACGGCGGTCGGCGCTGGTGGCGCGTGGGCCTCACGCGCGGCTTGTCCGGTGGCCTGCGGTGGCGCGTGAATCTCACGCGCGGGTCTTCCGGAGGCGCGTGGCGGCGCGTTACGGCGGCTCTCCGGCGGTGCTTCTGGCTCCGGACTCGTCTCGGTGAGAGGAACACACTGGTGGCCTTAGATTCACGAAAAACGCAACGGTTTAAGAGATATGATCAAAAGAAGATTCGGCCCCACCAACTTAAATCGGAAATAGGCGGTTCCGGTTACCTGAGGTGTTTGCCGGCGGTTCACGGGTCACTCTTGATGATGACGGTGGCTGGGCGATCTCAACTCCCTGTGACGGCTCGGTTTCTGCAGAGGTTCGACGCTTTAGACTTTTCTGAATAAAAATAATGAGGGAGGCTAGAATATATAGGGGAGATACCTAGGGTTTCCTGCAATTGATTTGGGCCTTGCTGGGCCTGCGAATTTGGGTCATTACAGAAAGCTTCAAACTTTCAAACTTTCCTTGGATCCTAAGAAAGGTTCGAACTTTTTGCTTATGAACTTGAAGAACACGAAGAACACAAACCCAGATTATCAGTAACCAGGCTCTGATACCATGAAATCTTTAGAGAATAAGAGAATAGAGATGAATGTTTAGACAGAATCAAAGAGAAACTAAAAGAATAGAGAGATTAAGAACAGATTTATGAGAGAAACCATTTCGGCTAAGAGAGAAAGAAAAGAATAGAACTGCTTGATTATTATTGATACTCGACAGAATGAATATATAGGAGAGCTACAAGGGTTTTCAGAAACAAAAGGAAGAGCAAATGTGTGGAAAGAAGCATTAGGCGCGCCTCTCTTCCAACGTTCGACCAAGGGGAGCCACAAGAAGAGCATCAGCATCTTTGACAAGATGCTGATCCCTTTACAGCCTGTACACGCCTTATCCAGACTGCTTTTTACCGGATAGATCAAGATAAGGCACGGTAAGCTTCTCTGGTTACTCTTTGATTTACCCGGATCAACTTTCACCCTTTTTGGTCGAGTATTTGGGTCGACCATAATCTGTACGGCCTGTACGGCCTGTACGGCCTGTACGGACATGGTTGACACCAAACTTCTCCAATCCTTTCTCTCCTCTTTACACTTATTAACCCAATGCTCCTACATCATTCTAACTTATCAGAACTCCTCAACTCAACACAAAGTCCATGACTTCCCAAGGTAACTCTGGCCACTCTTGACCATAAAAGATAGTTAGGACCCTCTAGGGTTACAGGAATGAGATTATCCTTCTTCATTTTCTTGGTCGAAATCATCTTTTCCATTTTTGGAAATTTCTGGAAATGATGAACAGCTGAAGAACAAGATGAACTTTGCCAAAAATAGAAATAAAAAAAAAACTCAGAGATTTAGCGGAAGAAAGAAAAGAGAATAAGAATAATTAGGTCTCAAGAACATAATGCTCTGATACCATGTGAGATTTATGTTAGAATGAGAGATTTAGAAGTAGTTTACTGCTGGAGAATGAAGAACATGAAGAACAAGAGAGAGGGAGAGGGATTTCGAAATTCAAAGAGAGAGAAGGATAGAAATGATTTCCTTACCAGAAATAGTTCATGTGAGGGTTACATTTATAGAGAGAGAGGAAAAAGCAAAATAATAAACAAATAAAGAACCAGACAAATAAAGAACTAATAAACTATTCTTCTGCTCTTCTGCCTTGGACAGAAGTGGACCAAAGACCAAGCAGATGGGAGAAAGGGACATCTCCTCAACGGTTGGGAGCCTAATCCCACACGTGACTCCTTGTTGTTCTCCACTTCCTTGCTGTTCTCCACTCCCTTAGTTCCTTGGTGACCAGAATAAGTCTTCTTAGTTAGGTAAGTTCATTTCTGGTTCCACCTGTCCCTTTGCCTACCTTGTACTCCAAGTTAGGTCACTTGTACGGACAGACTTGTCCCACAAGTTTGTACGGACATACTTGATCCACAAGCTTCCCTTGATTAGTTCTGCTTCTGTTATTTGAAATGTCCTCTCATTCTTTCTAACTTCATGTCGCCATTTCCTCTCTTTATTGGCTTCATGTTAAATAAAGTTGGCAACCGAGTAGCCTTGTTTCAGTTTCACAGGTTGCAAAAGAAGAATCAGTAGAGAGAGAACCAGAGCAATCAACACAAGGAGAAGAGTTGGAACATCAGAACAGCTTGCAGTCTACTACAACTCATGAATCCTTGTCTCATAACCAGCAAAAGCACTGTAAGGAAGCTAAAGTGGTTAGTTCTGTGCCTATAATGTGTGTTAAAGTGAGTACTAAAGACATAAAACGTTTTGGTCTTGACAAAGTAAAAGATTTTTGTGTTTCAAATTCTGTTTTTGATAACATGCTTAAACATTTTAAAGAACTGAACCAGAAAACCTCTTTGATCAAAAACATTTTCAAAACAATAAAAACAACATTTCTGGTCATGTTTTGAGTCTTGATCAGTTTCTGAAATATAGCAAAAGCTTTGATCACTTTGAAAAGGTTTTAGAGCTTGGGTTGAAACAAACTGATTTCTGTTTTAGACAACCTTGTGATTCATTTGCTAGAACTGAAGAGAAGAGTTTCGTTGTGAATTTTCCTAGGCATGAATTGATCACTGATGATTGTTTTACATCCACATATGTCTTGAAAGAACCTAGGAAGTTGCATGAACCGAAATTGCATCATTCTGATGTTAAGTTTGAAATTTTGAAATCTGCAAATATCTCTGAGCTTGAGATTGATTGTTTGTGTGCTGAAGATGTTTATAAACGTGTGGGACTGTTAGTTGATGATATCTTAGTATATAACACGTTCTTTGATAAACTCATTGCACTTCTGAAACTTGAGATAAATGGTTCTAGATGTATTGTTTTGTGCCTTGTTAACATGCTGGTCTACAATACTTTCTTTGACATGATAACCCACTTGGCTGGTCCAAAAGAAGCTGAGAAAGGTACAGGTGAAAAGAGGAGCTACAATGATCAGAGTATCAGTGATGAGTCCTTGGCTAAGTTGGAGAAGCACCAAGCAAATCTTGGAAGGTGTTTAGCCGCCAGTCTTGACATAGGAGCAGTCCGAGGAACATATCTCAACAACCACAAGGAATTATTCAACAAACTAGAATTATATGGAAACTTAACTCATCAGGGTCTCACGTCGAATTGGAATCATGTCCAAAGCTTCTCAGGTGAAAGAGTTATGGGTTCTACAAGTCAGGTGATCCTATATGTGCTTTGTTTGAATTTTGCTAAGCTTAGAACATCTCAACCTATCTATGGCGACCAGGTGAGCATGCTAAGGTAAGTGGTAATGTTTTCAATGATTCTTTTATCACTCTTTACACAGATATAATACTCTTGTTTTTATCAAAAGAGCCAAGTATAGATTTTAGGAAAGCTTTGAAGGGTGTAAGGAGAAGCTACAAGCGTGAGGAAGATATGAGGTTCAAACCCCATATTTGGACCAGGATAAGCACCAAGGCGTCACTTGCTTCATCATCATCAAAGAAGCACCTCCAGATGCAACATACAAGCCAAAACCGAGCAGAAAAGGATTTGGACTATTGCTCTTACTCTATGATAAAATATTATGTGCTAACTTATTGTGTGTCAAAGAGTATGATGCGGGTTTGAGTAATGAATCAGGACTCAAACGGATCAGTCCCTTCTACATATCTGAACCAGTCGGCAGCAATGCCTATCAAAGAGGCTTGCAAGGTAAGTGTAATCTGATTTTAAACTTTGATGTTACTGATATGGTTCCCTCTATTGCAGGTAAAACAGATTTGAGGACAAATCTTTTTGAAGAGGGAGGGGATGATGTGATCATGGAAAGCACCAAGGAAGATGATGTGATCATGGACCAGATTACTAAAGAGGGCAAAGAGATCTTAGACGAGCCCCATGATGTCACAATGCACCAGCAACCTGGTGAAGATGCTCTAGCCATTCCAGAAGGTCCCATGACTCGTTCCAGAGTCAAGAAACATAAGGAGACTGTTGTAGGATTACTCACTTCACATCCACAACAAGAAGAAGGTCTTGGACAAGGTTTGATCCGAGATGTCTTGAACACCATTCAAGCCATCTCTACATCAAGCTGAGTTAGTATCTAGGCAAGATATTTGGTGCGTGCTCTTTTCCTTGCTTTTGGTTTTGTCCCACGAGGTTTTCCGGAGGAAGGTTTTTAACGAGGCAACAACTTGTCTTACACATCACTTAGGCTCTATCTCGGCCCAAGACCAGAAGAAGTATTTACATTTTAAGCTTATGTTATGTTTAAACTATAGTTTTCCTTTTTACTTATTTTCGAAACCCTAGAGAGCATGTTCTCTGGTTTCTTTTTATTTAAAGGGTTCCCTAAACCCTATTGTACTCAAGCAATCAATAAACCACGAGTTTCTTTTCTCTCTTGATGGCTCTCTCTCTCTAGAAGTTGTCGAATTCTGGTGTGTAATATCCAGAGACCTAAGGGCTTCTTATTTGGTGTGCCATATCCAGATCAGTCGCCTAGGAGTATCAAGAGATCATCCATCCCTCTTGTGTCACCATTCAATCCACAAACCTTGAAGAACTTGAGTCTCTGATTCGTTCTTGCAAGGATCTATCCATCCCCATCAACCAAATAGCATCCTAGGGGCGCATCACTTAAGGAGGATGTTGTTGGATTACTCACTTCACATCCACAACAAGAGGAAAGTCTTGGACAAGATTTGATCCGAGATGTCTTGATCACCATTCAAGCCATCTCTACATCAAGCTGAGTTAGTGTCTAGGCAAGAGATTTGGTGCGTGCTCTTTTCCTTGCTTTTGGTTTTGTCCCACGAGGTTTTCCGGAGGAAGGTTTTTAACGAGGCCACAACTTGTCTTACACATCACTTAGGCTCTATCTTGGCCCAAGACTAGCAGAAGTTTACATTTTAAAGCTTATGTTTATTTTAAACTATTGTTTTTCCTTTTTACTATTTTCGAAACTTTAGAGAGCTTGTTCTCTGGTTTCCTTTTATTTAAAAGGTTCTCCTAACTGTTGGTCTGAGTAAATAAGAGAAGAGGTTTGAGAAGCTTATTCTGAAGTTTGGGATCAAAAGAAGGTGGGTGCAAAGTTAGGGCAAGTGTACGGACGGTACGGCTTGTACGGACTGTACGACCGACCGTACGGACCACTCGACCCAAATGACTTTAAACCCGACCTAAACTCATTTTGGTTACGCGCAAAATCCGGGTCAAGTTGTACGGATGGACCTTGTCCGTACAACCCTTGGTCCGTACATCCATGGCTGATTCTTGGACATCAAGGCAAAGAGAAGGCAAGGTAAACTGATGAGGTAAAAGGGAGAAGGTTAACTCAGGTGGTTACTCGGTAAAGAAGTGGCTCGCGGATAAGGAGAGTAAGCTTGACCTAGACAGCCTTTCTCGAGCTGGAAAGGTGAAGGCATCTAGTCAAGATGCCAAAGGCATCTCGCCCCTAAGCCACAAGTTCAAAACCAGGCGCGCTCCCCTCCTTGACCGGCCACGTCTCTTCCTTTATGTCCATTCCTTTTGTATCCGTTGTAAAGCCTCTATATAAGTGTAAACACCTCTCTGATTAATAAAGCAAGCAATTCTCGAGTCTCTTTCTTATTCTTTCTAATGTTCTTGGTGTTCTTCATATCGAAATGGTTTCTTAACCTTTTAGTCTCCAAATCTCTTTTAGTCTCTCTTAATCTCTATTCCATCCGTTCATTCTCTGTTTCTACTCAATATTTCATGGTATCAGAGCCAGGTTCTCGTAAATCTGGGTTTTGATTTCATCTCTCACGAAGAACACTCAAGAACACCTCTTTCATTCCGCAAAGCTTCAAGATGGAAAGTAACAAGACAACAGTGATTCCAGTGATACTTAAGGGGGGAAACTATCTCCTATGGTCTCGTGTGGTGAAGACAGCAGTGGGGAGTAAGGGTTTGTGGAACCACATCCTTGAGGATGAGGCTCCAAAGCTTATTACTCGTGAAGGCGACAAGGAGATTGTCGTGTGCGATGAAGTGAAGTGGATTCAGGATGACAACACGGTGATGTCTATCCTTCAAAGCTCTCTAGATCCGTCTATCCTAGAGGCGTACAGCTACTGTGAGAAGGCAAAAGACCTGTGGGAAACTCTTCAGAAGGTGTATGGTAACATCTCAAACCTTACTCGTGTGTTTGAGATCAAACGAGCCATCAACAGTCTAGCTCAAGAAGACATGGAGTTCACAAAGCATCTCGGAAAGTTTAGAGCTTTGTGGTCTGAACTTGAGATGTTGATGCCAAGCACAACCGACCCAGCTGAGCTTAATGAGAGAAGGGAGCAAGACAAAGTCTTTGGCTTGCTCCTGACTCTTAACTCTAGCTACAATGACCTGGTGAAACACATCTTGCGAGCAGAGAAGCTACCCACCTTGGAGGAAGTCTGCTAGCAGATTCAAAAGGAGCAAGGATCGTTGGGCCTATTTGGAGGAAGGGGGAGCTTACCTTGGCTAACCAAGCTGAGGTACCTCAAGCCAACAAGGTGAATCGCTTTGAAGAAAGGAGGTTCAATGGAAACTGTGACCATTGTAAGAGACAAGGTCACAAGAAGTATCAGTGCTGGATCCTCCATCCTCACCTAAAGCCAGCCAAGTTCATGAAGGACGGAGATGCAAGAGTGAATGTGAGCTATGGAGGAAGTGATCAGAAAGGAGGGGGTGGAGCCGGGCCATCTAATCGGGCACAGGAGACTGAAGGTGGTGAGAACAAAGCCCTGGTGACCTACACGGCTCAAACCAACCGACCAAACGAGCATGAGTTCATCCGCCGATCAGAAATGGATGCTCTCATCAAGATGCTCAAGGACAATGGTAACACTTTTGGTAACCTCAGGGGGTACTCTTTTGGTGCATCTAAGATTGCTAGTACTCATGATAAAACGAATGCTTATAGTCACTCTAAGAATGTTGGTTTATCTCATAGTGCTTGTAGCATGTCTAAACCATTGATAGTTGATTCAGGAGCATCTCATCATATGATTAGGGACACTAGTCTGATTAGAGATATTGAACCTGCGCATGGACATGTTATGATAGCTAATGGTGATAGAATTCCAATAAGGGGTATAGGCAAGCTTAAACTATTTGATAAAGAGTCTAGATGCTTCTACATGCCTGAGTTTACTTCAAACTTGTTATCAGTTAAGAAATGCACTAATGATTTGCAATGCAATGTGATATTTAGTCCTAATGATGTGAAGTTTCAGGATATTGAGAGCAGTCGGTTGATTGGGAAAGGAGTTACAAAAGGAGACCTTTACTTGCTTGAGGAGCTTACTTCTTTACCTGATCATAGTTGTTCATTTACTTCTGTTTCTACTTCCGGTTTAAATAAGAATGCTTTATGGCATGCTAGAATAGGACATCCTCATGTTAGAGCTTTAAGCTTAATGGTTCCAGGTGTTTTGTTTGAGAATAATGATTGTGAAGCTTGTATCTTAGGCAAGCATTGTAAAACTGTGTTTCAAAAGTCTTCTACTATCTATGATCACTGCTTTGATTTAATTCACTCGGATGTTTGGACCGCACCTTGCTTATCTAGGGAGAACCATAAGTACTTTGTCCCATTCATAGATGAGAAGTCTAAATACACCTGGATAACCTTGATTCCATCTAAGGATAGAGTGCTTGATGCATTTAGAAATTTTCAAGCATATGTGACTAACCATTTCAATGCTAAGCTGAAAATTTTTAGATCAGATAATGGTGGGGAATATACCAGTCAAGCCTTCCAGCAGCACCTATCCAAGCATGGAATTCTCCACCAAACGAGCTGCCCTTACACCCCCACAACAGAATGGAGTTGCTGAAAGGAAGAACCGGCACCTTATGGAAGTTGCTAGGTCCATGATGTTCCAAGCTAATGTGCCAAAGAGGTTTTGGAGTGATGCGGTGTCTACTGCTTGTTATCTGATAAATCGAACCCCAACTAAGGTTCTTGAAGATCAATCACCCTTTGAGGTGTTGAACAAGCATAGACCAGCAAATTTAGGGCAAGTGTACGGACGGTACGGCTTGTACGAACTGTACGGCCGACCGTATGGACCACTCGACCCAAATGACTTTAAACCCGACCTAAACTCATTTTGGTTATGCGCAAAAATCCGGGTCAAGTTGTACGGATGGACCTTGTCCGTACAACCCTTGGTCCGTACATCCATGGCCGATTCTTGGACATCAAGGCAAAGAGAAGGCAAGGTAAACTGATGAGGTAAAAGGGAGAAGGTTAACTCAGGTGGTTACTCGGTAAAGAAGTGGCTCGCGGATTAGGAGAGTAAGCTTGACCTAGACAGCCTGTCCCGAGCTGGAAAGGTGAAGGCATCAAGTCAAGATGCCAAAGGCATCTCGCCCCTAAGCCACAAGTTCAAAACCAGGCGCGCTCCCCTCCTTGACCGGCCACGTCTCTTCCTTTATGTCCATTCCTTTTGTATCCGTTGTAAAACCTCTATATAAGTGTAAACACCTCTCTGATTAATAAAGCAAGCAATGCTCGAGTCTCTTTCTTATTCTCTCTAATGTTCTTGGTGTTCTTCATATCGAAATGGTTTCTTAACCAAGTCTTAACCTTTTTGTCTCCAAATCTCTTTTAGTCTCTCTTAATCTCTATTCCATCCGTTCATTCTCTGTTTCTACTCAATCTTTCACTAACCCTATTGTACTCAAGCAATAATCAATCAACGAGTTTCTTTTCTCTCTTGACGACTCTCTCTCTCTAGAAGTTGTCGAGTTCTGGTGTGTAATATCCGGAGACCTAAAGGTGTTTACTCTGTGTGTCATATCCGAGTTATTCATCTAGGAGTATCAAGAGCCCTCACATCCCTCTTGTGTCACCAATCGATCCACAACCTTGAAGAGCTTGAGTCCCTGATTCGTTCTTGCAAGGATCTATCCATCCCCATCAACCAAAGAGCATCCTTGGGACGCATCAAGTGGTATCAGAGCAACTTTGGTTTTGGAAGTACTCGTTCTCTCTTGTTTCTTTGTGTTTCATCAGTATTAAACCTTTGTTAAGCAGTAGATCTCATCTGATTAGGGCTGCTGGAATTTCATAAAGATTAGACAAGGTTTAAGAGATTTTCCTTTTTGCTTGCGGAAACCCTAGTTGTTAAACCCTAGCCGCATAAGGTCTTGTCTCTTTAGATCACTTTGTTTCATATGCTAATCAACTTAATCACCTTGAACACGAATAGATTTAGGTTGTTTAGGCTGCTAGAACACCTTAGAGAAGTTTAGACACAGATTAAAGAATTTCCTTTTTGCTTGAAATCGGAAACCCTAGTTCCATTATTTTTAGCCGATTATCCTTTTTGGTTTTTGTCTTGCAAAACAAGCTTAATTTTGTGCTCATCTTTTTCCTTTTTACATGTCTTGTTTGCCTTGAATCTTTTTACTTGTTGTCTCGTTTTCCTTTGTGCAGGAAGCAATAGGGACCGAGTCTAAGGACGAAGCAACTTTGGTACCATGGCAGGAGATCAGAAAGGAGTCCTCACTAAGGATGAAAGACTGTTACTTAAGGCTATGAATGCTCAGCTGCAGTAGAAGATGAAAACCAGCCATGATAAACTCTGGCAGGAGTTTAGACAGGATCTCCAACAAGCTAATGTTCGTGGAGAGCCACACTTCAAGCAACCAGCCAACAAATGGAGCAGACCACACCAATCTTCTCTCACTCCTAAATCAATTGATCTTTGTTCTGATTATAAACCAGTTACTCATGTTCGACTCTATGCTTTTTCAGGAAAAAGTGACTATCTAGAGTGGGAAAGAACCATGGACAAGTGGCTGCATTACAACAGAATATTGAAGAAGGAAAGATTAGCTTTTGCAATTTTTCAACTCAAAGGAAACGCTTATAAGTGGTGGTTGCGAGAAGAAGATGATCGCAGGTTCTACAAGGAACCAACTATCACCACGTGGGAGAGTCTGAAGTTGTTACTAAGGGAAAAGTATGCATCCAAAGGCAACACTTCCCTAAAGTCTCCAATGAAGGAAGTCACTTCTAGCAAGGCAGGAACCTGTTACAGCAAAGATAAAACAGAAAAACATTCCTGGTTCAGTGAGGAAGATAAAAAGAAGTTATTACAAGTAATGGTGGATGTGGAGAAGCAATTCAAGAGGACCAACTCTGGACGTTCACCACAGCACCAAGAACCAGAACCAGCTGCACCTATTCAAGAAGATCAAGCTAAACTATCATCACCTGACATTCAGAAAGAAGAGCAACCAGTTCAGGACGTCACTGTTCCTAATTGTCTTTGATCCATGTGACTTCCAAAAGACCTTCTTAGGTGGTTTTCTGTTCACTTCTTTTGTTTGGAACAAAAGCAGAGAAGTGGAGCTTTCAAGACACGAATTTGGCTGGAAGCATGTTGTATTTGAGCCTGGAGGAGGGTTGAGGAGTCACAGGAACAAGACCACACTGATTGAGAAGAAATCAGCAGCAGAAACCTTTGATTTTGGTGATCTTATATCCTCTGGAGAAAAGTTTTTGCACAGCTAAAATGGAAAGGCGTTTCACTATGAAACCAAATGGAGAATGAACTCAAGTCAGTCATGGATCCAACAAACCAGACCACGCAGCAAATCGCCACCTGAGCATCAAGATATTACTAGTTTTTCAAAACATGTCGGTTTGGATCTTTCTCAACAGAAACTTATATCTGATTGTGCTCGAAGGTTACAGAACTACTCCTGGAGACCTGGAGCATATGTACACAATACTATCATCCTTGGAGAGTGCTCTGTTCGTTCTAGAACCAGCTGGGGTCATAAGGAGTTGGAAGATGATCAAAAGGACTTGTTCCTCGACCATGTCAAACTATGGAAGACACCAGACATGCATCAGCTTCAATACCAATGCAGAGATCATCAAACCATGATTGGAACTAGAGAATTCTCTAGAGAAAATGGTGAAGTGATCACTGGATCAGGAGAAGAACTCATGTTTTCTTCTCAAATCAAGGAGAAACCACCAAATCAACTTAGTCTACAGCAATGTCCAAAGAAACCAATCCGAGGTAACTATCTAAATTCAAAGAAGAACATGAAACCTGATTTGCTTGCTGTTGTTACAGGACAAACTGTTTTGAGGTGTACACTCTTGGGAAAGAAGGATATAAGCTATGAATCAACCTATCCCACATTCTTAGTCCTTCCTACATCTACAAGAAACCAGTTTGAGGCTAAAACGAAGTTAGATTTGCAAGTTACTGATTCTACAACTCAGGTACACCTACATTTACTTTATTCTGAATTATCTGAGTTTAGAACATCTCAATCCTATATATGGCGACCAGGTGAACATGCTAAGGTAAATGATCAGATTTTCAAGAGTTCTTTTATTGATTACACATATATAATACCCTTGTTTTTGTCAAAAGAGCCAAGTATAGATTTCAGGAAAGCTTTGAAGGGTGTAAGGAGAAGCTACAAGCGTGAGGAAGATATGAGGTTCAAACCACCATATTTGGACCAGGATAAGCACCAAGGCGTCACTTGATTCATCATCATCAAAGAAGCACCTCCAGATGCAACATACAAGCCAAAACCGAGGAGAAAAGGATTTGGACTATTGCTCTTACTCTATGATAAAATTTTATGTGCTAACTTATTGTGTGTCAAAGAGTATGATGCAGGTTTGAGTAATGAATCAGGAATCAAACGGATCAGTCCCTTCTACATATCTGAACCAGTCAGCAGCAATGCCTATCAAAGAGGCTTGCAAGGTAAGTGTAATCTGATTTTAAACTTTGATGTTACTGATTTGGTTCCCTCTATTGCAGGTAAAACAGATTTGAGGACAAATCTTTTTGAAGAGGGAGGGGATGATGTGATCATGGAAAGAACCAAGGAATATGATGTAATCATGGACCGGATCACTTAGAAGAACAAGGAGAGTCTAGATGAGCCACATGAAGCCACATTGCACCAGCAGCCTGGTGATGATGCTCTAGCCATTCCAGAAGGTCCCATGACTCGTTCCAGAGTCAAGAAACTTAAGGACAATGTTGTTGGATTACTCACTTCACATCCACAACAAGAAGAAAGTCTTGGACAAGGTTTGATCCGAGATGTCTTGATCACCATTCAAGCCATCTCTACATCAAGCTGATTAAGTGTCTAGGCAAGACATTTAGTGCGTGCTCTTTTCCTTGCTTTTGGTTTTGTCCCACGAGGTTTTTTGGAGGAAGGTTTTTAACGAGGCCACAACTTGTCTTACACATCACTTAGGCTCTATCTCGGCCAAAGACTAGCAGAAGTTTACATTTTAAAGCTTTTGTTTATTTTAAACTATAGTTTTTCCTTTTTACTATTTTCGAAACCCTAGAGAGCATGTTCTCTGTTTCCTTTTATTTAAAGGGTTCTCCTAACCCTATTGTACTCAAGCAATAATCAATCAACGAGTTTCTTTTCTCTCTTGACGGCTCTCTCTATCTCTAGAAGTTGTCGAGTTCTGGTGTGTAATATCTAGAGACCTAAGGGTGTTTACTTGGTGTGTCATATCTGAGTTATTCATTTAGGAGTATCAAGAGCCCTCACATCCCTCTTGTGTCACCAATCGATCCACAACCTTGAAGAACTTGAGTCCCTGATTTGTTCTTGCAAGGATCTATCCATCCCCATCAACCAAAGAGCATCCTAGGGACGCATCAGACTATTGCAGGGTGAATCCAGGTTTAAGAGAAGACAGAAAACTTTGTCTTGCTCATAGACAGCCTGAAGACTCTCCCATAGATTCCCATAAACATTTTGAAGCTTCTCCCATAAACTCTTGGCGGTTCTAAGGTGATAATGATCCTCCAAGATCTGTTCAGACAGAGAGCTGTGTATAATTCCAAGTGTTTGCTGTTCCTCTTGAACCCACTTGTAATAACTTCTTTTTATCTTCCTCACTGAACCAGGAATGTTTTTCTGTTTTATCTTTGCTGTAACAGGTTACTGCCTTTCTAGATGAACCAAAAGTACTGGATGGACGTGATCTCTTGCTGTCAGGTTGTGTCTGAACTGAGATTAAAGAGTAGAGCTTTGTCTCAAATGGTTGTTTTCGAAGTACTTCCTTGTGATACTGTCTTGGAACATACTCTCTTCGCATCAAAGTCCTCAGCTTATGCCAAGTTTCCACGGGTTCTTTTCCATCAAGTCTTCTGGACCTTATCAAGTGATTCCACCATCTCCAAGCATAACCACAAAACTCAGCAGTAGTCATCTTAACCTTCTTTTTTTCAGCACAGTGTTGACTACTAAAAATCAACTCCATCTTCTCTTCCCACTCCACATATGCAGCAGGATCAGCATCACCATAGAAAGGAGGGATTTTCATCTTTTGATCAGCAAATTTGTCTCTGCTACTTCCTCTGCCTTCATGCCCACGTCTCAGTCTCCTCTCATTGCTTCTAGACTCAAGACTATGACCATTAGCTTGTTGGAGATCCTGTCTAAACTCTGGCCAGAGTTTATCATGGCTGGTTTTCATCTTCTGCTGCAGCTGAGCATTCATAGCCTTAAGTAACAGCCTTTCATCTTAGTGAGGACTCCTTTCTGATCTCCCGCCATGGTACCAAAGTTGCTTCCTCCTCAGACTCGGTCCCTATTGCTTCCTGCACAAAGGAAAACGAGACAACCAATAAAAAGATTCTAGGTAAACAAGACAAGTAAAAAGGAAAAAGATGAACACAAAATTAAGCTTGTTTTGCAAGACAAAAGCAAAAAGGATAATCGGCTAGGTAAAAAGGGAACTAGGGTTTCCGATTTCAAGCAAAAAAGGAAATTCTTTAATCTTTGTCTAAACTACTATAAGGTTTTCTAGCAGCCTAAACAACCTAAATCTACTCGTGTTCAAGATGATTAAGTTGATTAGCAGATGAAACAAAGAGATTTAAAGAGCAAAGAACTTATGCGGCTAGGGTTGACATTCTAGGGTTTCCGCAAGCAAAAAGGAAAAAGCTTTAAACCTTGTCTAATCTCTATGAGTTTCGAGCAGTCCTAACCAAAGTTGCTCTGATACCACTTGATGCTGTTGGAATGAAGAAGGAAGAAGCACCAGTTGAGAAGGAAGGTCGCTTGTGAAAATATTGTGCAAAAATAATCATGTGCAAAGTTTGTACAAAAAGATTATTTTGCACAAGATTTGCACAAGAAAGATAATGATGTGCAAAGTTTGGGTCAGCCTCAAAACACCCAAAGATCAATGTGCAAAACAGGGGTTGAAGATAATCTTTTGGTGCAGAGTTTGTGCAAAAGAATCAACACCAATGTGCAAATCTCGGGTCATCTCATCTCGACCAGAAACCAAGTCACTGACGCCAAGGAAAGTTTGAATTCAAATGGAGCCAAGGTGAGGAATTCACATGCTGTGCTTAAGAGCTGTTAGGACCTGTCATTGTCCCTCATTCTGGACGTGCCCAGCCTGTTCCAGCCAATCTGCCCTTCTGATTCCCCTTAATATAGCTGTTTATTCAGACCACAGTCTTTTTTTTTGTCACTGATTCAGACCACAGTTTATTCATTGTTTATTGTCTTTGTTGTCTTGTTGCTTCTTTGGCTATATTAAGCCCTCCTTGTCCACGAAATTCATTAAGCTGAATGGGGGAGTTCCCCTTTCTTCTTCACCACTCTCTCGTCTCATTACTCTCTCATAATCTCTGGTTACTCAAACTCTCACAAACATTCTCATAATTCTCTCTTAAACTCTGCATAATCTCTCATACTCTCTGAAGTGAAAGTTAATTCTCTCCTTCACCAATTCTCTTATTCTGTTGTTTCTCTATCCTCCATACTCTCTATTCTCTTGTTACCCACGAGCTCAGTCTCACTCACACTCTCAAACACTTTTATTCTTTGTCTTGCATACAATCTGTCCAGTAGACTCATTCTCTATGTTTCTCATTCTTTCTCTTGTTCACACTCAACCAGTCTGTCA
>CAJHQP010010690.1:0-17749 GCA_905132765.1 Moricandia arvensis
GTGTTTCTAGCAGTGTTTCGGTTCTGATCTCTTGAGTTTAATTTGGCCAGATACAGAAGAGCGTTCGTTTGTTTTTCAACCAGCCCTTGTTTGGCACTTTGCTGTGTTTTGGATGATGCTTTGGGTTTGGTAGAAGGTGGCAGCTACATCGGTAAGGTCCTCCTTTTTGATCCGCCAAGGAAGAGATACTCCAAGTCCCGGATAAAACAATTCCACAAGAGCTACTTAGCTCGACATTGATGGGAGCTTCACAAGGATGGGGTTTTTTTCTCTCAACGGTCCAATCATAACTCTGTATGTATCAGCGACCATTTTACTCCTCTGTCTTCCAGATCAAAAACCAACATGATTCCTCTGCCTCCGCTTACTAGTATTCTCTATGGTCAAACCAAAAGTGGTCTGGAACATGGCAATGTCCTCCTATTCCCCTCATGAGGAAGATTGTGTGGTGGCTATCAAGTTCTTTGGCAGGCAACTGAGTATGTGCAAGCCCAGTCGTGACCTCGCTTGGACTAACACACTAATCCCTTTCGACTGTGCGGAAAACTCTAATCTCATGTATTCAAGAAGAGATCAACGTTCTATTTGCCTGCCCCTGGAGGCAACTACCTGTGCTCTTGGGACCTCCACTTTCATAACGACCCTAAGTTCAATGAGTTAGTGTTTCTTTAACCTTCCCAATTTTCCACAGTCCACTGATGTGTCGTGTTTTTATCGGTTTTTGTTTATGTTATTATAGAGTATTTCGAGTCTTTTTTGTTGTCTTTAGTTCTTTTTCAGGTCGCAATGCGTTAATTTGGAGTTTCGGGCACAAGAAGGGAAGAACAAGCCGAAGTATGCAGAACTGTACCAGGGATCGGGGGATCCATACAACATGGATCGAGGGATCTGTGCCAGATCGACCGATCCATGAATATAGGATCGACCGATCCTACCAGGGATCGACCGATCCATGCCGACTGGATCGACCGATCCTCGGCGTCTCCGGCTCCCACCAACCACTAACGAGTTTTGCACTCATTTTACCCACTTCCAACTAATAATTCGACCAAGCTTTTTTCAATTTCTTGTTCTTTGAAGTCCAGAGAAGCCAGAGGAAAACACCAGGGGCGATCTTGAAAGAGATTTGAGAGATTTGTCCTCTTTAAAACTTTTGATTTCTCTTGTTGTTCTTTAGAACTTCTTGTAATAGGATCTTGAGGGATAGAGTTCTCTTGAGAAATCTCTTGAACTCTGGATCAGTTGTATATATTCATGTTTTCTATCTTAATTTCGTTGATGTTTGAGTAGCTTGCGCAATTGGGTATTAGGATTTCAAAGGGATTTCATGGTTTGTTGATTTAGGATTGTTAGATCTTGGGATTTACATTTTGGTTCTTCGTCTACAGGATTTCTTACTGCTTGAACTGAATTGATCACCTAGTTCATGATATAAGGTTGTTTAATGGCACCGAAAGTGATAGTTTTAAACTCCGAAAAAGACTTTAGATGAGCAAAGTGTCCTTAACCCTCGGAAGTTGATGTTATTGCGCTTTGTGAACATATTGAACCTGTTCTTAATGCTTGTTTAGAAATCGAAATTCAGCGGAAGTTAGTGTGGAAGTTTCTATAACATAGAGAGTTAGCGCTGCGGAAGTAGGTTAATTCTAATATCGTGTTTGAGTTCTAGACGGTTCTTAATACATTCCTTGCTAGCAATAAATGATTAGCTCTACGGAAGTAGGTTGATTATGTCCATGTCTGATAGCCATGAATCCCCGCGATTTCCTTTTGCCCAATGCTCTCTCACATTAACACTTTCTGCATTATTCTCATCGCATTGCATTATTTTGTTTCAGCCTAGTTTTAGTAAACAAAACCCTTCTGTTTAGTCTTAGCATAACTCTCATCTAGCATCCTCGTCGTGTAACCGTTGGTCTCTGTGGATTCGATCCTGAAGTGCTACAACGACATACCATTCGATTGTGGTATTGCTGGTACTTCAGGTTAATTGGCCTGTGTAAAAGCAGTGAAATCATCCACGTGGCAGGATTTAGATTCTTGTATAAGGGAGGACCATTGGGTGGAGTCACCTTCCGGTCAAAGTTTCCTAGTCAAATGGTAAAAGAATATTATAACACGTAGACAACACAGAGATTTTTGGTCAATGTTAACTAATGTAACATGTAGACATATATTTGTGTTTTTGCTGTGTGCAGTTATTCAAGTGTAGGAAGCAAAGCCCCCATACAGGAGATAATGGTGTTTAGAGAGGAGGATCAAGTCCCAGCAAAAGGAACAAGAAACATGTGTTACACCCAGGACATTGGAGATCTTTGTATCTTCCTATCAAAGAACGTTCCTTTTTGCGTTGTGGCAAGCTCTTGCCCTGGTCTCATTCCCAACTCCATCTACATGATGGATTACTCCATAGCTCTTTGTGATCTCACCAAGGGAACTGTCACTCGTTTTAATCTTCCCAAAATGATGCCTTTCTCCCCTTTCTGGATTCCTCCATGTTCTGTCTAGTTCTTGGTTGGTGTGTTTGCTTTTGGATTTGCTATGATCATCTTTATGTTCCTTTTTTTTGTACTCTGTTCTTTAGTTTATGTCATTTTTTTTCTAAAATTTGGCTAACATGTTACGATCCTCAGACTAATAGAGCTTATAGACACATAAATATTGCCCCCAAAAAGTTTATTACATCAAAGAAGTTGGTCTCATAAAACATTCAAACTTGGAAGCTGGATGTTTACAATAAGAGCTTGTTAGGTCTGAAGCCGAGTTGTTTACAACGCCCACCAGACCGAGCTCCTTTTGCAACTGCCTTGACACTTATCTATTTTATTCACTTAGCTATATGAATAAAAGTCTTTATTTTTACACAATAATAACCATACGAATTGTCAGATTCAAAGCGTCCTAGATTCATTATCTGTTGCAAGATGGTTCACTTAAAAATCCAACTGAATCATGAAAAAAACAATGTTTTCAATCTTAGCAGTCCAAACCGGTTAAGAGAAAATAAAAGCGACAGCAATAGTATGACTAGATAGAAACTGGAAGAATGGGTGGTGATAACACTGTCGGGAGCTTTATAATGATATGTATCTCCAGTAGTGAGATCATAAGAACAAAAGCCATGTCCCATAAAATAGATGGTGCTAGGTTTCAGACCGGGGGAAGAGCTAGTCGGGATACAGAAAGCCTTGTTACTTGCAATGAAAATGCACATTTCTCCAATATCCTCCTGTGTAACACATGAATTTTCGTTCAGTAGTCTCCTCCTCACTAAACACCATGAACCTCTTTATTTTTTATTCAATTCCATTTAACACCGATGAGCAGGAGCCATGAGCGTACCTGCACATATGCAACCACAGTAAATCTCAAAACACACTCTCTCTTTTTTTATTCAATGAATTCACACTTGAATGATTGATTTAAAAGAGTGTACCATTTGACTAGGTAATGTTCATCACTTGAGGGTGACTCCACAAGGTACTCCCTCCTGGTAGAGGTGTCAAATGGTCCGTCCAGAGCCCAAATGGGCTTAACCAATTGGACCATTTTAACTTTTGGGCAGTAGTGGGCGGTCCATATTGGACAATGGTCCAAACAAGTGTTCATAACCAATAGAGACCATGTCCATTTGGGCATGCCCAATGGACACCCAATAGTATTTAAAATTATTTTTAATTATTGAAAAACCACATTTTTCTTTTAAAATAAGAAAAATCATGTTTTCCCGCCAAAACACTTTTTTCCATCAAAAACCAAGAAATCGTGTTTTCCCGCCAAAATTGAGAAATTGTGTTTTCCCGCCAAAACCGAGAAATAATGTTTTTTCGCCAAAACCGAGAAATAATATTTTTTCGCCAAAACCGAAAAAATCACTATTTCCTGCCAAAACAAAAAATTATGTTTTCCCGTAAAAAACCAGAAATCACTTTTTTCGTCAAAATCGAAAAATCAAGTTTTCTCCTAAAAACCGAGAAATCTCGTTTTTCCGCCAAAACCGAGAAATAATGTTTTTTTTGCCAAAACCGAGAAATTCCGTTTTCCCGCCAAAACCGAGAAATTCCGTTTTTCCGCCAAAGCCGAGAAATTATATTTTTCAGTCAAAACAAAAAAAAATCGCCTTTTTCCGTCAAAACCGAGAAGATAAGTTTTCCCGGCAAAACCGTGAAAAGAAGTTTTTCTGCCAAAATTGAAAAATTAAGTTTTTCCGCCAAAATTAAGAAATCACGTTTTCCGCAAAAACAGAGAAAATAAGTTTTTCCTCCAAAACCGAGAAAATAAGTTTCTCCGCCAAACCCAAAAATTCACGTTTTCCCACCAAAACTGAAAAATTAAGTTTTCCCGCCAAAACGAAAAAAAAATCACGTTTTCCGTCAAAACAAAAAAAAATCATGTTTTCCCGTCAAAACCGAGAAATTAAGTTTTTCCGCCAAAAACAAAAATCATATTTTTCCATCAAAACCGAAAAATTATGTTTTCCCGCCAAAATAAAAATTATATTTTCCCGCTAAAACTGAGAAATTAAGTTTTTCTCACCAAAAACAAGAAATTAAGTTTTCCTGCCAAAACCAAAAAATTAAGCTTTCCCGCCAAGATTGAAAAATGTTATTTTTCATCAATCTCGTAAAATTTTAATTTTTCGTTGAAATGTGTTTTTTTACTAAATTTGTAAAACTATATTTTTTGTCAAAATCATAAATGTATATTTTTATGATGCCCATGGACACCCATTGTCCATTTGGTCTTCACCCAATTGGACCATGGACCAATTGGTCTTTTGTCCAGTTGGACCATTTATTAATTGGGCACGTCCATAGTCCGCCCAAAATGAATTGGACTGGGCAAACCCATGGACAGCCCGCCCATTTGACCACCTCTACCTCCTGGAACACAAACTAAATCTTCCACTCAGACTGATCCAGTTGTGGATGGTCGCGGTAGACCAGCTCACGGTGCTCAATGTTTTCATTTTGATAATATGAGAAAAAGTGAATGCCTCCATGAGCAGCTAAGTAGAAGCTCTTGTACCTTTTTGAATACATCAGATCTTGTCTAACAAACTCAAACTCAGTTGTGTTCAACTACAAAAGCCTATCTGAACATAACTAATTCAGAACTAAACAAACAAAGAAAAGAGAGGAGAAGCTTTTACATACGCAAACATTGTTGTTCCGGGAAGAAAATTTTGATGAGACGCATTAGAAGCTCAGACATTTTTTTTTTTTGCAAAATTATAAGAAACTACCAAATGTTTTGATGAATAACAAAGAAAAAGTCTCCTAAATATATTTTCTCTAATCTCCAGCATTAAAAGAGAGGAGAGCCACTCAAGATTAGCGGGACAATGAGCTTCTTATTCCCCAAGTATTTGAAATCAGCAATTTTAATACTCAACTATTGCTCGCGCATAATTATTCTCCAACTAATAATTGATTTCGCAAAATTATGATCGAAATAGTCAATCGTTAACTGCTTAACGGAAAGATAACAGTTTCCGTCATTTTTTTAACGGTTAACTATTCTAATCATAATTTTGCACAGTCAATGATTAGTTGACGAATAAATATGCGCACATAATACTTGAGTATTTAATTTACCGATTGAAAATACTTGAGGAATTAAAAAAAATATTTAAAAAAAATCATAATTTAAAAGATTCTAAAATTAGATATAATCAATATACAAAATTTTTACTTTTAAGATAAAATTTTGAGTTTTTACAATGACATGTACAATAATAAAAATAATTATAGTTTCATTGTATTGTTGATGTACTTAATGTTGTTAAATAACTTAACATGATTCTAAAAATAATTTCTAACTAAAAAGATTCTCAATTTGAAAAAATATACAAATATACAAGACACTTTTTTTTTGACATCATATACAAGACACTTAGGGGAGTGTATTCATTTGAGAATTTTATGTGATTTGTATTAAAATAAAAAATTCACTGTTATTCAAACATGAATTTTAAAAATTCATTTAAAATCCAATGTTATTGAAATTGACATTTCATAAATTATTTTGAAATCTACTGTTATTAAAAACATTTTAAGTTGTGGAGTTTTAAGGTTTTTAAATGAGTTTAGAGTGTTTGGGTGGAGTTTCTTAGTTAAAACAAATTAAAACTCAAATCTCATGGTTTTAAGTGAGATTCTAGAGTGATTTAACAACAATCACTTTAAACTTTGCAATTCATTGAAATCATCTAATCATTAAAAATAAATCACCTCACATTTTAGATTTAATAAACCCCCCCCCTTAATCTCATAAAAGATTTTGAGTTATTACAACAATAAATAATATATGATAATTACATTGCATTCTATTGATGATGTAAAGTATGTGATTGTCTAAAGTTGAGATAACTGTGCATATGATTGTCTAAAGTAGAGATCCAATTTACAACATATGATTTTGTTAGTAATATGAAATCATCCATAGGTGCTTTAAAAAATATGAAGTACATCTACAATAAGACTCAACTAGAATTATTTGTAATATTTTATATAGCATTGTAAAACTCAAAAATCTTCTTCAAAAAGTAAAAATATTGTATATTGGTTATATCTAGATTCAGAATCTTTAATTGATAATTTTTTATAAAACATATTGATGTTTTTAATTCTCCGAGTATTTTTTAGTCGGCAAATTAAATACTCAAGTATTATATACGCGTATTTATTCTTCAACTAATCATTGACTGCATAAAATTATGATTAGAATAGTTAACCATTAAAAATTAACAAAAGCCATTATATTTTTGTTAATCAATTAGCAGTTGACTATTTTATTTCTAATTTCATGCAGTTAACAATTAGTTGAAAAATAATTCTGTGTGAGCGATACTTGAATATTAAAATTGAAAATTTCAAATACTTGAGGAATAAAAAGCCTATTTTTCTCGAGATTAGCTACCAATTATTCTTTCCACTTTCCGTTTTCAGCTTCTCTTTTTTTTTTCTTAACACTAAGAGTTAATTATATTAAACAAACAAGATTATTACACAGAGAGTTACATGATTGGATCATCAGTTTCTCTGTAAATATATTATATTCAACTCACTCTTAGTTTTTATTTATCTATACAGTATTCATTTCACCATATATTAAGTCTACAATGCTCATATGTATTTAGTACGTTGTTGGAGTATTTAAACTAAAAGAAAAATACTTCAGTGGGGCTTATTAGATCAGGGATTTTATAAAAAAAAAGGTTTTTGTCAAATCCTCCCTTATTGATTATGGTATTGATAAAAAACTTTACAAATTAATCTATGGTTATTAGAGATAGCATTTGTAGAAATTCTATCAAATCTCATCTTATTGGAAAATATAGATTTTATCATTGGGATTTATAAAAGTTCTTTTGGTTTATTAGAAAACATCATTTACCCTTTAAATTCAATAAGAAAGAATACCATCTACAAAGATGGTATTAAAAAAAAATCAATGAGAAAAGATGATTTTTGACGTGTAAGATTATTCAAAAACTTCTATTCTTCTTCGTTCTATCCTTACGTGGAAGACGAAGCTCAAGTTTTTTGTTTGGCCTGAGCATGGCTACAATACACACTACAAAAGGATTGAAATTGACTGTAACAAAGAGAACAAAACCTCTCAACATACCATCTGTTCCTACTTCCAGTGGAAAGCTCTTCGAGATGAAAACGTGTCATCTCCGCTGTCTTGATTCTTCATCTTTGCAAAACTGAAATAAACTGTCTACTTTGTTTATGATATATGAAAGATCTCTATGCTCTTCTTTGGTATGTGCAGCACTGTGTACGATATAACAAAGCTCTCATCAATATGAAACTCTAGAGTCTTTGGTTAAAGACCTGACCTTTCATCACATTCAATGTCTACGGATCTAGAGGTTAACATCGTTCGTTGTCAACACAGTCTTTCTTTTACACTTGCTTATCCTTAATTGCTTCTTTCTTCAACTTCTTCTTGTCAGTGTCAGCTTGTTTTTCATTTTCTTCTCGAGATTCGATGAACGTTTTCATGAAAAGATCACTGCAGATAGGAACAGGGGTCATAATAGGAATGATTAGCTGCATTGATCACATATGGCTTTAACCAATCCCAGAAGAAGGGAATTTGTGCATGTACCTTGTTCGAAAAGACACCATGGAATCTGCATTTCTTCCCTGTAAATTACAAATTAGTATTACGACTAGATTATATACTTCGATGACCTCAGAGGGCGTAAGTAATTAACTATATATAACTCACCAATTCTTTATACAATGAAGTAATCAACCTCACTTCTGCTTCAGCAATATTGTTAGATGTCACCGAGTCTATATAAGGAGGTAACTAATTAAACCTAGCCATTTTAGGAGTTATCCTCGATCTTTCCTTCAAAATATTATACAATCTTGTTAAAAATAATAAAAAAATTATTAATACCATTTTTTTGATATCTACAAGTTTTAGAAATGCTGTTTAGTTTTATATTTTATCTTATGATAATTTTACAATTGATATCATTTTTCTAATTTTATACAAACTGATTTAATATATATTAACCCAAAGAAATAAATGAAAATATATTTAAGATTATAATTTTAAATATATACATCTATATTTTTAAATATAATATAATTTTTTATTTTATAGTTATGTTTAACAAAATGTAAAATTTATATTAAATATTGATATAAAATAACAAAATTTAAAATATTAACCAAATTTCATTTTAAAATAGAATTTAAATTAAAAATATCTTGCACATGATGCAGGAAAACACCTAGCATAAATACATGAAATAAGTAAAAGTAATATAAATAATAATATTAACAAAATCTATAATAATATTAGTAATTATTCTCTTGAAATTAATGCTTAAAATCCGCCTAGGCGTCTGTGTAGACATCATAATATCCGTCTAAATGCTACTATGCGTCCGAATTATATAATTCCACATAAAATACTGTATAAATGGAAAACAGAATGGTCGGCTACTCTATAACTTCTAAACTCCGCCTAGACGAACGCCTAGACCGTAGTTTATAACACTGGATTTTAGCGTATAATCTTAAAAAGATTCCACCTTGCGATCTAAATCTTTATTCCTACTCTTTCGGAGTTAATGTCAACATTGTTTATTGATTAGGTTTTCCTTTGTACATGTGTTTCGGAGATCGTGAAAGCAAGGAATTGCTCACTTCCTCACTAACCAACAACACAAACACAAAATTCGTACTGTGATTCATCTGTTCTTGCAACGAAGCCAAAACTCTCTACCGTAAGTGGCACCAAAACTGAAACATCATCGGTTGACAGGTCTACAAGAAGTAGTGTGTCATCAAGGGAAGAAGTAGAATAAGATGCAGATCATTCAGAGGTCTTAGTAAGTAATCTAAGTGACACTGAAACAGAATGGGTAGAACAAGAAGAGGCCAGTGTTTTACATCACATTCAGAGCTTTACGAGACGAACAATTACTCTGTATCTTGCTAATAAAGCCTTTATAAATAAATACTTAAGAGCATCCACAATGGTGTTACCCATTGTGGATCTTTAACTATTCCTTTTTATTTTATTTTTTTCATTTTCAAATTATTAAAGTAAAAAAAATATCAACTAATTGCGGACTGTCACGTGTCGCGGGGGCCCGCAAACAATGTAAGGATTCCCTAAGGATCAGTCCTTATTTAGGGATTTTAAGGATCGAATCCTTAATTTTTGGTGGGGTTCACTGATTATTTAATTATTTTTTTCCCTAAGAATTCTTTTTAATGATTCTCCATTGGACATGCTCTAACAAAAAACATTACATTTCTCTTCACAATTTTTTTGCAAGAATGAGCTTGGATGTTGGACGAATAGTTTTGGTCTTGAGGGTTCCTTTTTTAAAAATGGGTTGTGTTGTGGATGGAGTCTATCAGAGCTACTAAATTATATGTTTCCACTTTGAATTGCTTATGAATTGCTTATTGTGGTATGTCCATTGTTCTGTTTTGTTTTTCAGGTAAAAGTTCACTACTGAACCATCTTTAAATAAACCAGACGGGAAACATAGAAAGGTTAGCAGTCACTTTTTACTTCTTTCTATTTGATATTGTTATGTTTGTGTTCCAATTATAATTTATTGCAGATATTAGATTTAGTTTGCAAGTCTATAAAGCCCACAAGAAAACACATCTAAGTTAATTCTACAATGTAACTATGTAAGGTCATAGTCTTCCCTCATAGACGATACCTATCTCTAATGAATTAATCTGATGTTCAAAACTATAACAATAATTATTCTTTGATTATCTTTGCCGGTGTAGATTTGAGTAGGCTTATTTTGGAGAAAAATAGTGTGGAAAATTATCTTAGTTCAAGAGTTTCTGAGGTATTTTGGTGGAAAACATTTTCCTACGAACCAGCTGGGAGACCAATTCCTCCCTATTGCTCTTAATCTGAGCCTCAAACCAGCTCTTATGCAGCTTGGTTTCAATTCCAAGTTGATAAGAGAGAGTAAAATGGCTTCTAACTTTCTCTTCCAATGATTCTGAATCAAACCCCGGTCTGGCAAGGAATAACTTATACTCAGTGGAAGCAAAGAATCGTATTTGCAGAAACTAAGAATTTTATTCCTAGAACTCATTCTCTTTTTTCCAATTATTACTGTCACACAGACAAGTAATTACAGTTGGTCAAACAATAACAATTTACTTTAGCCTTTATGCCATTTCCAAATATTGGGTTTCATAATAAGTAGCATTTAACGCATCTGTTATATACAAATTATTATGAAATACCAATGTATTATTCTCACATAACAAACGAAGATGAAAATTATTGCACATCAAGCAAATTATGGAAACTTAGAACTCCATGCGAAACATGCAAACAGAGGCGTCCATGGTTAGATGTGAAGTATCTCTCTCAGGAGACACTTAAAAACTTCAGCCATCATTCATTGACAAGTATATCTAAGGGTACTGGTAGTCTATCATGTGTAATTTTTTTAAAAAGAAACCACTAATCAATGTTGAGAAGATTACACTCTCCATCTATATTTTTGCGTCCTTGTAAAACATTTCTATTTAAGGCATCGACATGTTCGATTTTAAAGCTTATATGAAACTTCCATCTATTGTATCATGTTTGGCATACTGTTATTTATGCAGCATAAATTTATTGTGGGGGCAAATTACACATAAATATAAAAACTAAGTTTAGAATGTAATTTTAATAAAATAAAACAGCTAAAATTTGGGCATGTTACAAATAATTTCAAATTTTCGTGGGGGCAAGTGCCACCAACTTAATGCACTTAGATTCGCCACTGGAGGGATGGTCTAACTGGGCTCTCTAAGGTACCTAATTCACTTACACCTCTAAAAGTTGAACCCTTAAACGAATCCAGATAGGAGCTAAGATTCAGCTAAATGCATGAAAATTGTTGGATTGGAGATGTCATTAAGACATAAGCTAAGATTCAACTTAATAAAGTGTATGGTTATATTACTGCAGGCTGAAGAAAGGCACATCGACATCTTTGGCCGCCTTCTCTACACTGCCAAGCTTGTACAAAAATAAGAAGACATATATGAAGGTTTCAGAATTGTGATCAATGATGGTCCACAAGGCTGTATGTATTATCATATTTAGCTGTACTTCAATTTGCAGTTTCACATTTAACACATAAACAAAGGAACATCTGCTTATTGATGCTAATCACTTTCGTGTAGGGTTTTTTGCAGGCCAGTCGGTGTATCACGTTCATGTTCATCTCATTGGAGGACGCCAAATGAACTGGCCTCCTGGCTAAAAAATATCCCATCTACCAATTATTGTTCCTCTGCTTATAAGAGGAATCGTCTTGAGTTTTCTATTGCTTCTTCTATCTTTATAAATAAAAAAGCTTGACACCTAACTTTGTATGATAGTTATGGTAAGAAAACCTTGTTTTATGTTTTAAAGAGAATATTTGATTGTTCCCTTGAAACTTTTGAGAAATCAAAATTTAGAAAGCCCTCCTGGAAGGAATACTAGAGAAGTTCATGAGCATCTGCACATGAATATTTATTATAAAGGGCTTGGTAGTGGTCTTTGCTATTTTCATATGTATATATTGTAGTCTTTCTTTTTGTTTGCAACTAAAGATTTGTTTCTTTCCATCTCATCCAGAGAGACAAGAATCAACAATTAGTTTTTAGGTTTTTCGAAAAATAGAAATGTTTTTAGTTATATTTTAAGAATTTATGTAGTACTATTTGTTATTTTATTTTTTAAAAAATACATATTAAAGAATAAATTTGATTTCACCAAAAATATATTATATAGGACAATTTTATATGCAATTATGGTATCTAATACAATAAAGTTGGCTTTTTTTCTCCATAGGGGAAAAAAAAGACACGTGGCTATTCCTAATTAATTATCTAATATTGTTTGGGCTGGGTTACGTGTTCTGTGGGCTAGGTCTTGAAACATATTAATCTATTGGGATGTTATAGTGTTTTGAAACAGACCCAGATGTTCTATAGAGTTTATATCTTCATAATTTGGTAGACGCAAGGCAGGGCCGCCGTTCAGATGACACATCGAAACAATGATCGCGAACGGTTGCTGCAATCTTTCACTTGCCATATTAAAACTCCATTTAATTACTACGAAATAACTCAAATCCCGTCACTGTTCTCCCGACTCTTCCACTGCATCACAAGCGATTTGATTCACTGCAAATTTACGTTTTCTGCACTAATCACCACCCACTCCCACTCATCTTTATTTGTTGCCCCAATTCGTTTATTTTCTTAAATCAAAGAATTACCGACGCAACCCAAGCGAATCCCTCCGCTGCATGGATCCGACACTGGTAGCGACGGCTGAGCTTCTTTTCCCAACGTCGTGTTCTCTCTCAGCTCCAATTTGTACTTGGCCACAAAAGCAGCACCATCGGCTGCAAAACTGGATTAACGTGCTCGGATGATATATTAGTTTTCAGCAATCAAAGTAATGTACCAAGTTAAGCCATAAAATAATTCTTATTTGAAAGTTAAGATTTTTGCAAAATTTATGTTTTATTGATCTAACCATTTTACTTCTTTTGTGTAGGATCTTGAACTGGAAGCTATGAGACATATGCGATTGCAAGAGCTGACATCTCGACATGGCATTGTAACTACTTATTACCTTCAAGTTGCATTGTTAGCTCATTGTGAACCAACCTGACTAGCACAGGAATAATGTCAATCAACAAAACCCAAATCAACGGAGATCAACAGATGATGCTAAAAGGTGTGCATCGTTGTTGTCTATTAGTTGATTGTAAATTGATTTATTTTTTCAAATTTTGAAACTAATCTATTTTCTGATTGAAACATATGTTTAGGGAAAGCTAGACTAATGATGCTTAGTCAAATATTGTTTTCCCATTCTTAAGAGAGAAGTAAGTCCCATCTAAAATGCTTTTGAAGTTCATCTATTTTTTCCCCTTTGTTCTTTAGTGGGTGTCATCGACATAATGCTGATCTTCCAGATTGTGCTAATGTATCTTATCTGCAGTTGCTCCACTTTCCCTAGTGAAACCTTAAAGATCTATAGGCCTAGAGGATGGTATTCTGAGGGCTGCTCAAATGGAACAGATAGTTGAGAGGTAAGAATCCAGTTTACCCAAGACGTGATAGTCTAGTGGTAGTTCCTTGGCCGAGAGGTCAGGAGTTCAAACTCTCTAGGCCACGATTTGAGGAGGTGTGTCCAGGGCCGTAAAAGGTACAGACAAAGGCTGACACCGGGCCTAGGTGGTGGGGCGTAAGCCCAACACCTGGTTAATCAAAAAAAAAAAAAAAAAACAATCCAGTCACCTTTTTGAGAAGGTAAGAATCCAATCCAGTCATCTGAGAGACATTGCAATACGCTGTTTGTTTTCACAGGTTTGTGAGGGGCGGCTTAATAAAACTTTGGAGTTGTGCGTTAATTTTTACGAGCAATTTCATTTTTCGATGGTTGGAAGTTCACGAGTACTGTTAGTTTTGCTCCAAAACAATCAACACCAATGAAAATTTCAAGTAAAACATTTGAGTTTTGTTAGTAATGTAGATTAGAACGAGCATAGACAAAGTTCAAAGCTTTGACTTTTTGGTAGTAGAGATTTACGTTTTCGCAGTTCAAGCTAATGAAAATTTTAATCAAGAAACCATCAAAATGAAAAGCAAGATTTTGTTTTATTTCTTAATATTGTGTACTGGTTTGCAGATTATTGTTGCACAATAGTCAACTTCACTTCTTCACCCATGGCCACGAGAGAATCTGATTTCAATGGTCCGGCCTTCAATGGCACCTATTTTGAGAAAGCAGATCCATAAAATGCTAACTTCGCGGGTAGTCTCTCTCAGTTTTGATATCGCTTAGCTACATGTTGCTGTGACTATGGATTTATGGTATTAGACTTATGAAAGAGAATATATTTCACTGATAATAATCAATTGTTCACATATTTCCTTTACTAGATTTTTCCGAATTTCAATTCCTATGCCCCCACAACCATTTTGACATCGTCTCAAACCCAAAAGCAGTCTTGTGTTGTATCTTTAGATCCGTTGCATTAGATATTTCATCTTTGATACGCAATATTCCTCTTTTTGACGCAATTCTTTGATTTATCAACAGTGTTTGAGCATTTGAGACCTTGTCTATCTTCTATTCTATGAAATATTCTCCTAGAAATTCCCTTTGCTAAACGGCTTCTCCGGATTTTTTTGTTTTCAAGCTAAAGGTTTTAGCAACAAGAATATGTGATTTGTGGGTCTACTTTCAATCTGTGTCAATCTTTATGAGCTAGCACTCTCTTTTTGTTGGTTTCTTATTTATGTTTTCTTATCCCCTTGAAACATATTATACTTGGATGAATAAATTTTCCTTTCAATGTTATCTTCGTTATTCTAAACTTTAAAATCTAAATTTAAAGAATAAATATAAAATTACTATAAAATATTTACTATATTTTTCTGATTTCATCAAACTCACGCTAACGAAAAAATGAATTTAACATAATTTTCTTTGGTTTTGGTCAAACTCAAATTAGAGAAACAAAAAAGTAATATGAAAACTAATATTCAAAACTAATACAAATCAAACAAAATTATCAAAAATTAATAGTTTGAACAACAACAAAAAACAATAAAGCGAGAAACAATACAAATTTAGTAAAAATATTATAATAGAAAATTATAAATTTCTAAAATAAATGAAATTTCATAATAATATAAAAAAAAATTAGTAGAATATAATGTCTATTATATATTTAAAGTAAAATACAATTTCTTCACACTGAGTCACCATCAACCATCTTCATTGCACTGTATCACTTATTTTACTAGAAATATAGCCCCCGCGCAAGCGCGGGCCGAATTCGTTTTTTAAGCTTTACGTGTGTATAAGATTTTGTTGTTCGTATCTTGTCTAAATCTTTGTTTTTCGTATTGCAATATTGGAGTCATCACTTCCATTGAGTTCACTTCCGTTTTGTTATGTCTTCAAGTGAAGTGTAATTTCATTAGAAAGCCAAATAAAAATCATGAAGATTACGACATTAAGTTATGTACATAAGATAATTTGAAAATCAGGAAGTTTAATCCCTAAAACTTTCCGTACTACTTTATGAAAATTTCTAATTTATATGCAAAGATGAAATCTTTAATTTGCTTGTTGACATGGAATAATAATATAATGTCCCGACCGCTCACGGTTAATGGGCTGCTCATATTCGCGCTCTCGACTTGTAGATCCCATTCCATCTAACGATCGGTTCGTTAATTTTTCTAAAGTCTCCAAATCATTGTTTACTGACCCTATAATCACCACCCGACCTTCCTCGTGTTTTGGATTCATTCGCATGGTATCATGAATCACTTCCTGATAGCTCATTCATCAATTCACTATACCAACCTAAGCACGCTTAACTCTGGAGTTCTAAACGGATGTGTGACGGAAAAGGTAAGTCAACTTTGGCGACATAGGTAACTAAATCAATTTTCTTAAGCCTTTTTATATATATCACAGCTCGAGATGTTTCCATTCACCTCATCTCAAAGAGTAAAACGGTCTTTGTTGTGTCCCACGACAGGTCTCAAGTTGCCTCTCGGGTTAAAATCGAGATGGCTAACCAGCTGTAATACCACTTGTAATGCCTCGACCGCCACGCCTCATTCAAAATAAGTAAAAAATCCGCCAACAAAAAAAAAAAAAAATATCTTGTACCTGAGTTAGTTATGTCAATCAAATAAACACCGAAGTGAAAGGTTCGACTATTTTAGTATGTCAACATACGATTTAAAAAAATATGTGGGACCAACTTAATATTGACATAGACACCCTTAGAAAAGACCAAACTGTAATATTATTATATAAAATTTAGTTTCTAGTTTACAAAATCTCATTTAGCTCAGTTGGTTATGTCAATCAATAAACATTGAGGTGAAGGGTTCGAATCTCATAGTCAACATCCAATTTTTTTTTTAAAAGCCCATTACGAAATGGACACGTGGCAGAAGGGAGAGAGTAAACTCTCCCATTATAATATAGATTATAGAATTTTCACTTTTTGACTATGTGTTCCACAAAAATGGGTTTTAAGTTTGTGTGATGGTCCAATTTAAGTATTTCATGGGCCGCATTGTAAGGAGTTTATCATTGTAAATTGATTTACTTAACTTTAGATCTAAAGTCGTGTGAATCCCATTACAACACTGTCTTACTCAATTACAGAGACCAACACTATAGTCAATGAACAATAGTTTATAGTTTTTAATATCAATTATTAGGTAGTCAAAAAATAATTATTGTTAAAAATTATGATCTGAACTGGTTAACAATATAAATAAAAAGAATATAATGAAATTTTAATAGAACAGTGCATATAACGTAAATTAATAAAATGGTCATATCTAGAATGGTCCTTGAGATAACACTCTTGACTGTGGAGATGACCAGCGACACTGCGGAGTTCCAATCAATTGTAAGTGTTGTAGAACTTCTCCTAGATGGAATAACTAACATGATTTGAAGCTATTTATATATAACTTTAAAATATAACTTTATATAACTTTCACATTACATTATTTCAATTTATTTAGCTCAGAGGTGGATTAATAGAAAATTAATTATTGTAATAACACTAAAATTTGATTCTCTTAAAATAAAAAGTAGTAGTGGTTCTTACTTTAGATTTTCTTCAACTGTATCAAAATAAAATATAAATCAAAACTAAAAATAGAAATTAATACATTTTTTCTTAATTTTAATTTAATAATTTTGTATTCTCTAACATAAAAAATGTCAATGAGCCTTTCAACTCAAACAACACAATTTTATAAATTTTACAATATGAGAATAGGATAAAACAAATTATATTTATTATTTCAATTTAAAGCAAATTTTCAAATATATTATAAAATTTTAATATAAAATAATTTTAGTGTAGACTCACCCGCCCGTAAGGCGGGCTAACCCCTAGTAAAGACAATATGATAGCGTTTTATTTGTTTTTATTTGGTAAATTCGTATAAGCTAATCCTCTTGTAAAAGGGTAATCAAACGTTCATATACTTGAGAAATCATAAAGAAGTAAAAATTAGCCGTGGTGATACACTCTTGGTTCGACAATTAAACCGGATGTATGTACTGGCCGCTAGAGTTGAGCTAAACGGTGTCGTCCTGACGCCACCTATCCTAATACTTTATTTAAGAAATTCTTCGTCTTCTAGGGTAAAATTAGGACTTTAACTTCATATACCCC
>CAJHQP010010691.1:0-17748 GCA_905132765.1 Moricandia arvensis
TGAGTACCCAATAAACATGGCTTTGGAACTCCTTGGCTCCAGCTTGTTCCTCATCTCTCCCGGAACCAGAACATAGCAAAGACACCCAAGCACTCTAAGATGGTCTAGAGATGGCTTTATCTTGTTGAGGACCTTAAACAGAGAGAAATTTTTCAGGATTCTTGTACGGGTACGATTGATTAGGTAGCAAGCTGAGATGACTGCATAACACCAAAACCTCTTTGGGACATGTCTATGGAACATGATCGACCTTGCCACCTCCATAAGGTGACGGTTCTTTCTCTCAGCTACACTATTATGTTGAGGAGTGTATGGGAAACTAGTTTGATGAAGGATCCCTTGGTTGGCTAGATGATCTTTGAACGCATTGCTGGTATACTCCCCTCCATTATCTGATCTAAAAATTTTGAGCTTGGCATTATAGTTGTTAGCAATGTGTGATTGAAATTTTTTAAATGCCTCTAAGACTCTATCCTTAGACTTAATCAAGGTGATCCAAGTATATTTTGATTTTTCATCTATGAAGGTGACATAATACTTTTGATTCTCTCTAGATAAGCAAGGGGCAGTCCACACATCAGAATGCACTAGATCAAAACAGTTTTCATAAATGGTTCTAGACCTTGGAAAGACTGATTTGCAATGATTACCAAAAATACAAGCTTCACAATCATATTTTTTAAAACAAAACACTAGGAAATATCAAGTTCAAAGCTCTACCATGTGGATGACCTAGCCTAGCATGCCACAATGCATCATTATTCAAAACTGGAACAGAACTAAATGCGCAATTTAAACTAGATAAAGTCTTGACATCTTCAAGTAAGTAAAGGTCTCCTCTTGTGATCCCTTTCCCAATCAGCTTCCTGCTCTTAATATCCTTAAAAATCACATCATTAGGACTAAAATTAACCTTGCAATTTAGATCAGTAGTGGCTCTTTTTACAGAAAGCAGGTTAGATGTGAATTCAGGCATGAAGAAAGCTTTAGAATCCTTTTCAAATAAGCGCAAGTTTCCAATTCCTTTGATAGGTATCCTAACTCCATTTGCTATCATAACATGACCTAACGCCGGTTCAATGTCTTTAATCAATCTAGTGTCACTTATCATATGATGAGATGCACCAGAATCAATGACTAACGGTTTAGGTAATGAGGATGCAGCAAGAGAAACATTATCTATGTTTTGAATACTAGATGCAGCAAGAGAGGTTCCAACAATAGTAGATACCCTAGGCATTTCTAAGTGGCTACCTACTGCCATACCAGAGTACTCTTTGAAGGCTTTGATGAGAAGTTCTAGTTCGGATCTCTTTACTAGACCATCATCATTGCTCTTCAGGGTGCCATGAGTGGTGATAGCTTTGGCTCCTTCAGTCTGGCCGCTTGAGGTACTTGCTAGTTGGTCCTGGTCCACCATGCCACTTGTGAACTGAGCTCTTGCATCCCGGTCTCTGGCAGCAAACTTAGGTGGTTAGAGATGTGGGTTGAGGATCCAGCACTGTGTTAACTTGAAGAGATGACAATGAACGAGTAAAGATATGAGATGGAGTGAAAGAAGATTGATGGTCTGAAGAGATCTTGTGCAACAAGAATGTAGAAGGCTTTGGACAGCTTCTAAGTGTACAGGAGGCTATGAAACATCAAGGAGAAGTCTAAGGAAGACCTTGGGAAGTTGTAGTGAACAGAAGAGATCAAATGGTCTATGTTTGGGTGAGTTGTACGGATAGTCGTACGGACTGTACGGACCGTACGAATCCGTACGAACCAGACTCGACCTAGAAACATAAAACTCGACCATTTGAACTTAAAGGATGTTTTAGAGTCTTGGGCAAGTTAGGGCACGAAGTGGATGCATCAGGCCATTAATATCTAGCCGTGTAAACCCTAAATGCCAAGACTTGTCTCCCAAGTCTAAAAGACCTTGCATGTGAAGAAAGGAGAAGATCCTTTGGTATATTCCTCGTCCAAGATAAGGAAGGGAAGGCAAGGAAACTTCCAGGAAGGTGCCAAGGCTTAGTGACTGTTTATGGATAAGGTTATCCACTTACCAAAAGGAAGAAAGGAAGAACCTTATCCATAACCTTATCCTCTCACCCAAAAGCAAAGGAAGAGCAGCTTGGGACAGCCTGTCCAAGCATGTGAGCAATTCTGGCCACATAATTCAAACCAGGCGCCCAAATACCTTTGACTCCACATGCTTAGGGTTTTAAATCGTGTAGCTCTCCATCTCTTTCTATATAAACTCATCTATATCATTTGTAACTCTCAAGGGAGTAAGGGGGAAAACCCCTCTCCACTTCTAAGTAAAGCTTGTTGTGTTCTTGAGTCGAATCCCTCTCAAATCTTCCCCTTTCTTAGTCTTTTAATCTCTCTTAGTCTCTCTTAATCTCTGATTCTGATTCAAGTTCACACAAGTAAACCAGAACCCTTTCTCATCATCATTTCGAGTTCATCCTTTCCTTAAAGGCTCGTTCGTCAAACACAAACCCAGATCCAAATAGTCTGGTAAAATCCAACATGGTATCAGAGCCAGGTTCATCAGAACTTGGTGTCTAGCTTCCAGAAAGATTAAGGCTTTCTCTCATGCCATTCAAACCCATAAAGTCACCTCCTTTCCAGCCGGTTCAACCTCTACAAGAAGGTGTTAATCCGGAAAGCCCAGAAGGTGTTCTTGAAGTCTCATGATTTCTCATACCGTCCTGAAGAAGGGAGAGCCTCAGATCCAGAAGTTATGGACTGGATTAGTTACCCTCTTCATCAAAACCAAGTCCAGACGTGTTCTTATTCAAAGACCAGGAAGAAAAGTGAAACTTTCACCTTGTTACTGGCGGGGGCGTCCAAAGTATGAAGAAAGGTGGGGAATTTGGGCATGGAGAGTCCAAGGAAAGGTCCATGGAAGAAGGAGGTGTTGGGTCGCAACCAAGAGCTCCTAGTCTTGCCATGAATCAAAGGTGTTCAAGGAACTAACACTAGTTCCTTGTTTGTAATAACCTATTGTCCCTTGTTATAAAGCTTGATACTTTATGAACTGAATGTGTTGTGTGATGTGTTTGAGACCTGAGGATGTGTTAAGATTGCTAGATATGAATGTTTAAAATATATCCCAGGATGTTTAGATGACTCGTTTTGAATGGTTGAGTGTTTAGAGTGCTTACTCTAGTTCTAAATGTTGCTTGACATGATATTAGATAGTATGTTCTGAATCTGCTTGCATACATGAATAAAAACTGACGAAAGTAAAGAACTTGGGTCTGGTATTTGGAAATGGCATTGATTCTTAGTCTCATTCTAATGAATGGCTTGCTAGGATGATAGATAGTTGTATCTAATCCGGATTGCATTCATGAAGTAAATAGGTTAAGGTTGTTGCATACTATTGTCATTGGAGCTACCTTAAGGTTGAGACATCTAGACTTATGTCTAAGGGTCGTTTAAGGCAGGGATTGGTTGCCTAAGTGCTTTGTGATAGCATTTATAGAGTGGTAAGCTTGCATTAGATGGATCTCAATGATAATGAGATGCTGTCTAAGTGCAAAGCTTGTGACATTGGAGATCAAACTTGATGATTAGTCAAGGTTTGATCCCAATGCAAGTGTGTCTTATCATGTTTGCAGTTTGAGTATTGTTTCAGGATGCACAAGGAGTGTCACTTGTTCAGCATCAATCCGGAAAAAAAGAGGAAGACTTGGTCCATTGTGTGGAGCAATGGGAACGTTCTTGGTGTAGTAGCCGGTTATAAGAAACGCAGACCATGAAGGTTGTTGAGCACCTGGTTCAAGGCACACAAGAAGAGGAAGTTCACCACCAAAGTCATGAGGAAGGCCGGTGATCCATGGGTATTTGAAGCTGAAGACATGGAGGTGAACCAGTGGTTTAAGCGCAGCTGTTGGGGTGGTGTGCTCCTGCTTAGGATGCTCATTCAGGCTCACTTTCAAGCTTGAACCTAGACTCAATTCAAGCTTGAGGTGGGGACTTGAGTGAGCTACCGGGTGATCTAATTTCAAGACCTGTTTCCTCCTTACCATTACAAGAGAATGAAGATGAAGCTATCCGGGTTTAGACAGTGGCGTGTCTAGACAAGAGGCTGTTCAGAGCAGTCTTGGCTGTGTCATGAAGAAGGTTACTCTAGCAATGCGGCTTCAGGGTTTGAGGTGGTTGTAGAGAGCTGATGAAGACACTAGCATTCCATGAAGATAGCAGAATCAGAAGTGAGGGTGTATTGGTTTGTAGTCAAAGATGATGAAGCAATCCTTCCAAGCTTGACTTGTTACACATGGTCAAGCTGGAGGGGTAGTATTGAGAAGCTTTAATGATCTGTGAAGATGGAGTCCTTGGTGGTTATTCAAGAAGAAGAAGCAACCAAGGCAGAGAATGGAGATGGTACTCAATGGAGTGTGTATCTGGGTAATCCGAGCACTTAACCCAACAAGAGGTTGGGTGAAAGGGGGAGAGACCAAGATCAGTGGAGATGAGCTAGACGAGCTCAAGAAGAGTTAGTGGTGAGCAATCCAAGTCGGATTAGGCTTACACCACTGTTTGGCCATGATCCAGAGTTCTTTGTGTCCACCACACTGGTTGAGACACAAAGAACTCACTGGTCAATCCCTAGGCCTTGGAGGTCTTACTCTTTTTCTTATCAAGGTTTAATCCCAAAAGGGTTTTCTTTGATAAGGTTTTTAATGAGGAGACTCTTCAAGGTTCCAAACTTGACTTAGGACCACTAGAGTCAAGCTTGAGGGGAGTGTTAACTTGAAGAGATGACAATAAACCAGTAAAGAGATGAGATGGAGTGAAAGAAGATTGATGGTGTGAAGGGCTCTTGTGAAACAAGAATGTAGAAGGCTGTGGACAGCTTCTAAGTGTACAAGAGGCTATGAAACATCAAGGAGAAGTCTAAGGAAAACCTTGGGAAGCTGTAGTGAAGAGAAGAGATCAAATGGTCTATGTTTGGGTGGGTTGTACAGATGGCCGTACAGATCCGTACGGACCAGACTCGACCCAGGAACATAAAACTCGACCATTTGATCTTACAGGATGGTTTAGAGGCTTGGGAAAGTTAGTGCACGAAGTGGATGCATCAGGCCATTTATATCTTGCCGTGTAAACCCTAAATGCCAAGACTTGTCTCCCAAGTCTAAAAGACCTTGCATGTGAAGAAAGGAGAAGATCCTTTGGTATATTCCTCGTCCAAGATAAGGAAGGGAAGCCAAGGAAATTTCTAGGAAGGTGCCAAAGCTTAGTGACTGTTTATTGATAAGGTTATCCACTTACCAAAAGGAAGAAAGGAAGAACCTTATCCATAGCCTTATCCTCTCACCCAAGAGCAAAGGAAGAGCCATTTGGGACAGCCTGTCCAAGCATGTGAGCAATTCTGGCCACATATTTCAAACCAAGCGCCCAAATACCTTTGACTCCACATGCTTAGGGTTTTAAATCGTGTAGCTCTCTATCTCTCTCTATATAAACTCATCTCTATCATTTGTAACTCTCAAAGGGAGTAAGGGGGAAAACCCCTCTCCACTTCTAAATAAAGTTTGTTTTGTTCTTGAGTCGAATCCCTCTCAAATCTTCCCCTTTCTTAGTCTTTTAATCTCTCTTAGTCTCTCTTAATCTCTGATTCTGATTCAAGTTCACACAAGTAAACCAGAACCCTTTCTCATCATCATTTTGAGTTCATCCTTGCCTTAAAGGTTTATTCATCACACACAAACCCAGATCCATATACTGTGGTAAAATCCAACACACTGCACCTTCCTATGGCCTCTGTGCTTGCAATGCTCACATCCACCAGTCCTTCTGTCTTCAGTCTTGTATGACACTCGGTTTGCCTGAGGGTTAGTCTGAGTAGCTTCAACAGCCTTGTTTGCCAGAGCAAGGTCTCCTTTCCCTCCAAATAGATCCAGAGATCCTTGCTCCTTTTGGATCTGAGAACACACTTTTTCAAGGGATGGGAGGTTCTCGGATCTGAGGATGTGTTTGATGAGGTCGTTGTATGCTGGGTTGAGAGTGAGGAAGAGACCAAACACCTTGTCTTGTTCACGCCTTTTTTCAAGCACATCTGGATCCATAGAGTTTGCCTCAACATCTCAAGTTCGGACCAAAATGTCCTAAACTTTCCCAAGTGCTGACTAAACTCCATCCCTTCTTGGCTTAGGTTGTTGATGACTCGTTTTACTTCAAACACACGACTGAGGTTGCTGATGTTTCCATAGACCTTCTTCAGGGTATCCCAAAGATCTTTAGCCGTCTCACAGTAGGAGTAGGCTTCAAGCATGGATGTGTCGAGAGAGCTTTGGAGGATGGTTACAACCATCATGTCTTCCTGCTCCCACTTTGCAACATCGGTTGTGACAATCTCCTTGTCACCATCTTGGGTCGTCTATCTTGGTGCTTCAGAGCTCGTGACATGGCTCCAGAAGCCTTTGCCTCCTAGAGCTGTCTTCACCAACCGCGACCAGAGTAAGTAGTTTATCCCTTTGAGAGTAACCGGAATATCCAAGGTTTTGATATTTTCCATCTGGAAAGGTTTGAGCTTGAAGGTAACTCGATGAAAGGTTGAAACTTGAACTTAGAACAGAGTATTTGCGGAAGAGAAAGGTAGATATCCGATACCATGTGAGATTTGTAAACTAAGAGAGATATGGACGAGAATGATAGGATTTGAGGAGAAAGGAAGACACTTTTGTTTAGAACCAGAGAGAAAACTATGAAGAACTCGAGAGAGAAAAAAGGAGAAGAAGAGAAATGATTCTCCTTGATTTATTTCGAGTGAGATGATTACAAATATATAGAGTGCTTTACAAGAAAAAGCAAAGGTAAAGGAGCAAGAGACGTGGCCGGTCAAGGAGAAGGGAAGCACTTATTTGAACTTGTGGCTAAGGAGGGAAGAGCATCTTGGAATCTTGGACCAGATGCTCCAGCCTTGGACAGCCTGGCTCACGAACCTTATCCTCTCCAACGTTCGGATAAGGTGGTAAGTCTCCAAGGTAACTCGCCAAGTTAACTTTCCCTGGGTTAAATCTTCCCTGATCATATTATCTTTGCTCCTTTGTCGAGAAGTGTACGGTCGACCTTGTACAGCCTTGTACAGCCTTGTACGGCTTGTACGGCCTTGTACGGACAGGTCGACCTCACTTCCTTCCTTCTTTTTGAACACTCCTTTGATACATCCTCCTCTTTATTCAGCTCATTTCCACAGAAGGAGTGTCATCACCATAATATTTTCTTGCTGCCATTTCACCACCTCACTTGTGGCACTTGCAGCTTCACCTTCTTGAGTAATGAGCTTAGGAGCCTCATCGGATGTGATGTGACCTCATAGACCCTTACTTCCCACAGCAGTCTTCACTAGGCAAGAGCACAACAGATAGTTACTCCCCTTGAGAGTAACCGGAAGTTTCATGCTAACACTCACCATCTTCAACCAGCTTAACTTCAAAAGCTTGGACACGAGTAAATCTAGATCTTAGAACACTGATGAACCCAGAAACAAGAGAAAAGGTTGAGTCTTTGAAGGTAAGAACGTGAAAGACTCAAGCTTTTGCACCACACAAGCTTCAAACTTCAATCTTCTACCCAGATAAACAAAGAACCACCTTGGATCTATTGACATGAAGACATGAATAAAAGATGGAAACAAAGAGAAGAGATGCATTTGGGCGAGCTGGAATGATTTTGTCCGTACAAACTTGGAACACAAGTTATTCTGTACAAGACTTGACTTCCAAGCAAGCAAGTGACCTAACTTGGATTGGAAGGCAAGGAAGTGGTTTCAACTCGACAAGAATGAGTGTCACGAGGTCAAGAGAGACGTTGGAGACTTATGGAAGCAAGTGGGATTCAAAAATGGATCAGATCACATGTTATACTTTGGTCTCCCAGCCGTTGAGGTCCTGTCACTTTCAGGCTCCACTATCTCGACCAAGCAGTCTTATTATACTCGTATTCTTCTTGTCTTCATCCTCCTTGAATGTCTTCAAATAACGTATCTCTGGAAACTAAAATAGACAAGGAAAATAATCCTTCTTTTCTCTCATTCTCGAATCACTCTCTCTCTCTCTCTTCTCTCTCTCGAGTTTCTTCACTCTCTTTCTTGTTCGTCATACTGTTCATCATTTTCTTACATGGTACCAGAGCTTTAAGCTCCTAAACCATTCAATTTCTTCCGCAAACACTCTCTATTCACTCTATACTTCAGTTATATCCGATTACTTTCTGTTTATCTTGAAGAACATCCTTTTTCCAGTGGATATTAGGAATGTTCTTGATGAGAAAATCAAATCAGCATCAAACCTGGAGGAAGAAATCAATAGAAAGTCACTAGAGAACATGAAACTGAAGCAAGCTAAAGAAGCAAACCATAACATAGGTGCACTCAAAAGACCATATCTTTCAAAACAGGAGGGTTTTAATCACGAGGCCAATTTTCATGGATTCTATACTCAATAAGGAATCATCCCATTTTGAAGCGGACTAAAATACTCACTGGCCCAGGAGTTATGGATTTTACAAAACGAAGATTCCCCAGCCCATTCATCTGCGAGTACCTGACTTTGGAAGAGGATCCAAGCCCAATGAAGAAGCGTCCTGACCCAAAACAAATGATAGGATTCAAGATGGATTTATCAGATTTCCAGGAAGCCCAAGATCACGATATGTTTTCACGGAAATTAGGAGTTATGCTCATTTTCCCAAAAACGGCTAAACCGAGCAGTTTATGGAAAGATTGGACAATCTTTCGGTTTGATCATCTACCAGCCAATCAATTACGACCAGAAGACATTCTGATAAAACCAAGACTTCCAGAAGACCATTCCAACCATTCAGAAGAGGGAGACACGTCCATTCCATGCACCAGCAACTATAGGATCTGGAGGATCTTCATTAACTCCAACTTGCCATATTTGGAGTTCCTTGCATTCAAAGCTCAACAGATCTTTTTCCTTGAGATTTTGCACGACATCAACATATTCCAAGCCATCCAGAAGGTCCCAAAGGATACTATCTTATCCCCTTACACCGTCCAGGTTCAAGGCATATCAAGTTTATTACTTGGAGCCAAAAATCAGCAAGATTCTCACCATAAAGCCTCCAACGGCTAGATTTTTATTCCTTTTGATTTCTTTCCTTTCTTTTTGTTTTAAAACGTTAGGAACCTTGTCTCTGAGAATTATATAAGCTCTCTCTAGTCCTACATTGTAAAGCACCCACGAATTATTAAGAAAAGTATTTGTTTCCTTTTGCCTTTGCAAAGAAACCCTTATCAAGTCTTGATTGTGTGTGAGAAGCAGCAGCCAAGCAACTGACTTATCAACTTCAGTCCATTGAATTTTGTGGTGTCATTCACTCCATCATCATCAATCTCCATCCACTGTTCTCTTGAGTTGGTTATACGACCAAGCAAAGTGAATCCATCCTCCACTTCCTTCCATAGTCCATCCATAAAGATCGGTAACTTGGTTATACGACCATTTGCTTGTCTTCCATCAACCATCCTATCAAGGCTCTTTCTGTTCCCAAATCATCTGGTATCAGAGCTAAAGCTCCTGATTCATGTCCATTCTATCCTTGCATCATATTTATTTTTGCATTGGTTTTCATCATTAAACCAAAAAAGCCGTAAAAACTGTTTTTTTTTTTTGCATACTTGTGTTCTTTGTTCAGTATAAATTGAAAACCAGAAAAAGTGTGAGGTAGGAGACGAAATTTAGTTTAGTTTGATTCATTTTATTCAGAAAAGAATAAAAACGTGTTTGCATTCATTTAGATATTTGTTTCCATTTAAGAAAAGTTAAAAAAAATCTGCATTCCATATTTGCTTCTTGTTTAAATCTTGCATTAAAAAAAAGGATAGCAATTTGAATAATTTAAATTTCGTGCATAGCATATTGTTTCATAATTTATTGCTTGCATCCAGAAAAGAAAATAAAAATTATCATTTAGCTTAGTTTATATCATTTTGGTCCAAGCATATTTAGTTGTTTCCATTTTCGGTTAATTGTATTTGCATACTAAGAAAATTCAAAAAAAAATATCAGTGATGGTATTGCATCCCATAATTCCTTGTCATTGTGTTTATTAGCATATCATACTGTCTTCATTCGAGTTTGCATCCCGAAAACCAAAGAAAATTTTTGCATCTTAGTTTATATCATTTATGTCCATTTGTTGCATTTTCTCGGTTTAGTATAAGGCTTCATTGTTGCATTTTTTTTGTTTTTATTTCGACCAAAACTTCCCATTCCACACTTGATCTTTAAAGGTAAATTTCAGGAAATCTAATAGGAAAAGAAGCACAACATCAGATCATCATGAACCAGCTTATGAAAGCCATACAGACCATGGGTGATCAGATACCCAAGCTGGAACAGTTTGGTCTTGCATGACCAGAAGGAAGACATGGACTTGGAAATACACCAAAAGCTGGATATGTGGAACCAAAGCCCCCAGACCCTTTACTAATCATCCCACATCAAACTTCTAATACTCAAAGCCACATAGTTCATTCTTATTCTGATTATGGTACTGCTAAGAAAACTAAACTTTATACATTTTCAGGAAGAAGAAACTACCTAGAGTGGGAGAGAAACCTAGATGAGTGGTTCTAATACAACAGCATCCTGAAGAAAGATAGGTTAGCTTATGCTATTGACCAGCTCAGAGATGTTGCTTTCAAATGGTGGATACAAGAACAAGATGAAAGATGGGTTTACAAGGAACCAGCTATCACCACTTGGAGAGATCTTAAGGAAATCATTGTTAGAATAAGTAGATTTAGTGTCTGGTTTTGTGAGGAAGTTGAAGAACAGGAAGAACTAGATAGAAGAAGGAGAGAATTCTTGAGAGAGAGTGAGGAGAGAGAGAGCTACGAAATTAGAATAATGAGGAATGATATTCCTTGCTTTCTTTTGGGTAGTATACAAGGTTATTTAAAGACAAAATAGGAGAGAACAAGACAAGAAGAATATATTAAACAAATGGTCTGCTGTAGCAGATTTGAATCCAGATAGTGACTTCTCCTGAAGTTGTCTCCAAGCCTTAAGGGAGCATGTGACTTTTATTATTATTCTATTTCCCACTTTCTTGCCTCTTGTCCTGACCTCCAACGGATCTTTCTTCTTCCCAGATCAGTCTAGGCGAGTTTTTTTCTTCTCCTTGTCTTCTAAGGTAGTCTAGGTCACAGAGGTAGCTTACGTTGCAAGGTTATACGGACTGACTTGAGTTCCAAGTCTTGTACGGACAGACTTGTGTTCCAAGTCTTGTACAGACACAACCCTTCTTCAACCATCTGAACCTCTACATCCTCTTGTCTTGTTTATTGCTTCATGTTCACACTCCCCCTCAAGTTTGACTATGGGAAAACAGTCAAGCTTGGATACCATGAAGCATTCCCTCATTAAAACCTTACTTGGAAAAACCACTAGGGATAAAAACCAAGCAAGGAAAAAGAGTAGACTACTTCATGGCAAGAGGATCAGTGACATGTGAGGTCTATGAGTCCAAGTCTAGGGTGAACGAACTCACACACTTTGCTGCTGGATGCCTTAGTGAATATATCAGCCAGTTGATCTTCACTTCTGGTGTAGCATGGGAGAATGACTTGCTGTTCTACTGCTTGCCTGACCTTATGGCAATCCACCTCTATATGTTTGGTTCTCTCATGGAATACTGAATTAGATGCAATGTGTATGGCGTCCTGATTATCACAGTGCATTGTCATGGGTGTAGTGATCTCTATATCCAAGTCCCTTAGCAGTCCCTTGAGCCATATGAGTTCACTAGTTAGCTTTCTCATAGATCGGTATTCTGCCTCAGCACTTGAGCAAGATACTACCTTCTGCTTCTTGCTCTTCCATGTGACCAAATTCCCTCCAATAAAGGTGCAATAGCCTGTAGTTGATTTCCTATCAATTCTGTCTCCAGCCCAATCAGCATCACAATACCCTACCACTTCAGTACTCTTGTTGCACGCCATCCACACACCTTGACCAAGAGCCTCTCTTAAGTATCTCATGATCCTCTCCACCATGTTCCAGTGATGGACTTTGGGGGCTTGCATGTGTTGACTCACTTGGTTCACAGCAAAGCACACATCTGGACGAGTAATGGTTAAGTAGATAAGCTTCCCAACCATCCTCCTATATTTCTTGACATCTTCAAAATGTGTATCTTCAAACTCCCCCTCTCGCAGTACCTTGTAGCCTTCTTCCAATGGTGTCTTGGCCTGTATTCCTCCAAGGTTCCCTGCCTTATTTAAAATATCAATTGTGTACTTCCTTGTGGATAGGAAAAGCCCCTCTTTAGATCGGCATATTTCAATCCCAAGGAAGTACATTAACTCTCCTAAATCCTTAATATCAAAATCTCTTTTAAGAAAGGTTTTAGTTGAGATGATACCTCCCTTGTCACTACCAGTGATGATAATGTCATCTACATAGACCAGAATGACCACAATCCCTTGCTGGCTGGTTAGAGTGAAAAGAGTGTGATCAACTTCAGATTTTACAAAGCCTCTTCCTTTGCGGGTTGTGCTCAATTTGTGGTACAAGGCTCTTGGGGATTGCTTCAACCCATAGATTGCCTTCTTCAACCTTAGAAAATTGCCTGGTTTAACAATGCTCTCTAGACCAGGAGGTGGTCACATGTATACTTCATCTTCCAACTCTCCTTGAAGAAAGGCATTCTTCACATCAATTTGCCATAGATCCCATTCCAAGTTAACAGCAAGGGAGATGATAATCCTTATTGTATGTAGCTTAGCCACTGGTGCAAATGTATCAATCTAGTCCTCTCCATATGTCTGACTAAATCCCCTTGCTACTAATCTTGTCTTCCTTATTTCTGGTTTTCCATCATTGGCTAGGAACTTTATAGTGAAGATCCATCTACTTGTTACTGCCTTATTGCCTTTGGAAAGCTCAGCTTCATACCATGTATCATCTGCTATCATGGCATCAGTCTCATTCCCAACTGACTGTCTCCACTCCTCATGTTCCATAGCCTCCTCATATGACCTTAGTATCCATTCCAAATCCAATTCACTAATGAAGGCTTGATGTTCCTCTGGATACTGAGCGAGGGAGCATACTGCACTGATTGGGTGAGCCACTGCTTCAGCATTGAAGTATACTCTGGTATTGATCCAGTTTGATGAAGGGTTCTTGATCCTTGTACTCCTTCTCAAGGGCTGTATCTGATCAGGTTCTGTCTGCTGTGTTTCAATTGAGTCGCCTGGTTGAGTCTCATTTGCTGTATCCGGTGGCATCTCATCTTAATCATGAGCCATTGAGTTCTCTTCAGGATGTATAGTTTCGTTCCCCCCCCCCTCATGATCAAGATGAGTGACTGTTGTGTCTTCCTCAGCAGTTGCTTCACTATGAGTTGATGTCTCCTTGGCCTCCATAGGTTCCTCTGGCATACTGATGCCAAGGTTTTCCAGAATCACTCTCAGGTTGTTAGATCTATCAGAGGCAGATTGAGATAGGTCTTTGAGTTCACTCCCAACTCTTCTCATCATAGTAGAATCTTGATTTCACAAATTTAAGATTTAGTGTTAGAATAAGTAGATTTAGTGTCTGGTTTTGTGAGGAAGTTGAAGAACAGGGAGAACTAGACAGAAGAAGGAGAGAATTCGTGAGAGAGAGTGAAGAGAGAGAGAGTTACGAAATTAGAACACTGAGGAATGATATTCCTTGCTTTCTTTTGAGTAGCATACAAGGTTATTTAAAGAAAAAATAGGACAGAACAAGACAAGAAGAATATATTAAACAAATGGTCTACTGGAGCTGATTTGAATCCAGATAGTGACTGCTCCTGAACTGCCCCCTTACTTGCCTCTTGTCCTGACCTCCAACGGATCTTTCTTCTTCCCAGATCAGTCTAGGCGAGTTTATTTCTTCTCCTTGTCTTCTAAGGTAGTCTAGGTCAAAGAGGTAGCTTAGGTTGCAAGGTTGTACGGACTGACTTGAGTTCCAAGTCTTGGACGGCCAGACTTGTGTTCCAAGTCTTGTACGGACACAACCCTTCTTCAACCATCTGAACCTCTACATCCTCTTGTCTTGTTTATTGCTTCATGTTCACAATCATGAAAGATGAATTTTCACCAGCGTTTAGCAATTCTCAAATCATGGAACAATACCCCAAAAGGTACCCAAGTCGTGGTTCCCTAGAGGCAAGAAGAGTAGTACCACAAGAAGGTCAAAGAGACATGCTTTCCACAAGTAAACTCTCAGCCAAAACAAAGACACAAATCTACCTATTTTCCAAGCCAAAAGGATGGCGTGATAATGACCATGGATAAGAAGAAAGTTCTCAGCCAAAGCACATTGTGCAAACTAGATAGGAATATTGAGAAGCTTCAATGATCTGTGAAGATGGAATCCTTGGTGGTTATTCAAGAAGAAGAAGCAACCAAGGCTGAGAATGAAGATGGTACTCAATGGAGTATGTATCTGGTAATCCGAGGACTTAACCCAACAAGAGGTTGGGTGAAAGGGGGATAGACCAAGATCAGTATGAGATGAGCTAGATGAGCTCAAGAAGAGTTAGTGGTGAGCAATACAAGTCGGATGAGACTTACACCACAGTTAGGCCATGATCCAGAGTTCTTTGTGTCCACCACAATGGTTGAGACACAAAGAACTCATTGGCCAATCCCTAGGCCTTGAAGGTCTTACTCTTTTCCTTATCAAGGTTTTATCCCAAAAGGGTTTTCTTTGATAATGATTTTAATGAGGAGACTCTTCAAGGTTCCAAGCTTGACTTAGGATCACTAGAGCCAAGCTTGAGGGGGAGTGTTAACTTGAAGAGATACAAATGAACAAGAGAGAGATTAGATGGAGGCAAAGGAAAGAGATGGTATGAAGAGATCTTGTGCAACAAGAATGGAGAAGGCTGTGGGAAGCTGATATGTTCACAAGAGGCTCTAGAACACATTGAGGATGATCAAGAAGGACCTTGGGAAGCTTTGGTGAGAAGAAGGTATCAAATGGTCGAGTTTAGGGTGAGGTGTACGGATGGTCGTACGGCCGTACAAACTGTACGGACCAACCTCGACCTAAAACCATATTTACTCGACCATTTGAGCAAAAAAGAAGTTTTATGTCTTGTGCAAACTTAGGGCAAAAGCTGTACGAACCAGCTTGATGCATATGACCGTACAACCCTAAGAAAGCACAAGACTTGTGAACCAAGCTTCAAGAAGGTTTATTATGGTGAGCAAAGACTTGGGATCCGTGGGAGGCTTAGGCAAGGAGAAAGATGCTCATAATATACTTTAGGCGAAAAGGAAGAGCTGTCTACTTTCCAGGAAGGAGCCGTTTATGGATAAGCTTATGGATAAGCCTATCCACTCGCCAAAAGCAAAGGAAGAGCAGCTTGGGACAGCCTGTCCCAAGCATGTGAGCAATTCCAGCCAAGTATTTCAAACCAAGTCTGTTGACTACACATGCTTTGCTTTATCTTTTGTAAACCCTAATGTAGCTCTCTCTCTCTATATATATTCAGATCTCTGTCGAGTGTAAACAATAAGGGAGTAAGGGGATTTCCCCTCTCCACCTCTATAAACAAAGCTTAGTGTTCTTGAATCAGTCTCCCTTTAGTCTCTCCCTTTCTGAATCTATCAAATCTCCCTAAGTCTCTCCTAATCTCTGTTTCTGGTTCAAGTATACACAAGCATAACCAGAACCATTTCTCTTCATCATCTCGTGTTCATCATTGCCTTAAAGGCTTATTCATCACACACAAACCCAGATTCTTATTCTCTGATGAAAATCCAACAAGAAAACCAGAACTAGCAAGTGTTCAAGCAAAGGCTAAGGTAAGTCCTACAATTGATCAATTTGTTTATAATTTATCTAACACTAGTATGATGCACTTGTCTTTGTCAAAAGGTTTTGTAACAGGACTTAAGGATTCCGTGGAAGAAGAGACACCACACGCAATCCATGTGATGAACCAGATGAGAGTTCAAGACACAAAGCAGCCCATGATGCTTCAAGGAGCAAAACCAGTGATTAAAATGTCCTACCAAGGTAAGTGTCTAACACCACCTTTAGATACTGGTACTGATGTGTTTGTTCATGATCCAGAGAAAACAAATGAAAGCTCTAGGCTTACTAAAGTCCCAATGGAAGAACTATAACACACATTCACTCATGAGCCATACAACAAGTGGAAACCAAAAACTGAACAAGGGATTGTTCAAGTTGCAAAGCCTGAGGTAAAATTCAAATTAGACCAGAATGATCTTATTAACTCCATGACAAGATTAATGCACTTGTCTTGTCCAAGAGAATGTGAAACAGGTTTAGAAAACAAAGAAGAGTACACTGCTCAAAAAAAGGAAATGTCAAGGGTGATGACCACAATTTCTGACCAGAAACAAGACAAAAGAGATTCTACCTCATTGCAATTCGGATCACTAATTAGCAAGGTAAGTTTCTCTATTGAAAATCTGTATTTGTCACCTGAATACACAGATATCATGTACTTGTCTTTGCCCAAAGGTTTTGATCCAGGAATAAGGGTGGAAGAAGAACAAGCAAACCGAGTTCAAAGGTGGTAGAAAATCATCCTACAACTTGTTGATGTTATCAGTGTAAGGCTGACCCTTACACCTTCTGTTTATAAAAGTCCAGTCCCAGATATAATGCACTTGTTTCTTGCCCAAAATGCTTTGATTGTTTCAGGAACCAATGATAATTATCATAAGAAGGATCCACAAGAGAAGGACTTGTTACTACATCAAGTCAATAAAAAGAAGGCACCACTACAAATGGAGATCAGCACCACTGCCATCAAAAGACAGAATGCCACAACAACATGTCAGCTCAAAGAGAGAACGCCCACACTGACAAAAGTAAGAGGAGTGATCCTATCCTATTTGCTCAAAGGACAACCACCCGATGCACAATCTATCCCCAAACCAACACAATACCGAGATTGTATAGTTTCTAGGTCAAAACTCCTTCAAGGGGGAGGTTATGATTAGGAAATCAAATCAGCATCAAACCTGGAGGAAGAAATCAAGAGAAAGTCACTAGAGAACATGAAATCAAACCAAGCTAAAGAAGCCAACCATGACATAGGTGCACTCAAAACGCCATATCTTTCAAACCAGGAGGGATTTAATCACGAGGCCAATTTTCATAGATTTTATACTCAAGAAGGAGTCCAGCCCATTTTGACGCGAACCAATATATTCACTGTCCCAGGAGTTATGGATTTTACAAAATGGAGGTTCCCCAGCCCATTCATTCGCAAGTGCTCGAATTTGGAAGAGGGTCCAAGCCCAATGAAGAAGGGTCCTGACCCAAAAAAATGATAGGATTCAAGATGGATTTCTAAGATTTCCAGGAAGCCCAAGATCACGATTTTTGGTCACGAAAATTAGGAGTTATGCTCATTTTCCCAAAACCGGCCAAACCGAGCAGTTTATGGAATGATTGGACAATCTTTCGGTTTGATCATCTACCAGCCAATCAATTCCGACCAGAAGACATTCTGATCAAACCAATATTTCCAGAAGACCGTTACAACCATTCAGAAGAGGGAGACACGTCCATTCCATGCACCAGCAACTATAGGATCAGGAGGATCTTCATTAACTCCAACTTGGCATATTTGGAGTTCCTTGCATTCAAAGCTCAACAGATCTTTTTCCTTGAGATTTTGCACGACATCAACATATTTCAAGCCATCCAGAAGGTCCAAAGGATGATATCTTATCCCCTTACACCGTCCATG